>CM073605.1:29642125-29889625 GCA_037074985.1 Solanum bulbocastanum
TTTACAGCTTTCCAGAGATTCGGTTACTTTGATATCTTTCTAGCATTCTTACTACAAAACTAATAACCGATCTTATGCAAGTTTGAACAATAGAAGAGTAAGGAATTGTTTCCATTTCTTTTAATTCTACATCATTCTTTGGGCATTGCATGAGATTAAATTTGTCCCCTTTTTGAATAAGAACTATTCCTGCTGAACAATTGTTCATATTATATCTGTCTAGAACTCTTTCGATATAGCCTTTTTGAGATAGTCCCAATAATCTTTGTGATCTATCACGGAATATTCTATCCTTATCTCATAGTATGCCTCACACATGTCTTTCATTTCAAGTTCATAGAGAAAAAGTCTTTCGTCTCACACAATATGCCTCAATCATTAGCAGCAAATAATAATGTCATCAATATATAGGACTAAAAATATAAACTTACTCCCACTTATCTTTTGATATATGCACCGATCAACGGTAATTTCCTTAAATCCAAAAGATGTTATGGTATCATTAAACTTTATATACCATTGTCGTAAGGCTTGTTTGAGTCCATATATTGACTTCTTTATCTTACACACCATTTGATCTCTCTCTTTAATTTCAAAACCCTCTAGCTAGTCCATATAAATATCCTCCTCGAGGTCTCTATTAAGAAAGGTTGTTTGCACATCCATTTGTTATAACTCTAAGGGGTCGTTTGGTTTGAATACAAGTTATGATGGGATTAGTTATGCTGGGATTAGTTATGTTGGGATAAGTTATGCTGGGATTAGTTATGCTGAGATTGTTTTTTATTGATTGTTTGGTTTGTTGTATTAAAACTAATATGCATGACATACTTTTTAAGAATAAGTTGTTTGTTTACAAAAATACCCTTCATCTTATTTAGGCTTTTTATATGTATTTTTTACGGAGCTTTATTTATTCACTTTTAAAAATAAATTACGTGAATATGTTTAAATTTGTATTTCATATGAATTGAAATAGGCCCGTGGGAAGCCTCTCCTCTTCACTATCATAAGTAAAATATTAATTAAAAACAAATCAATCATAATTTGAAGTAAAAAGGGTAACCGTTTGATTGTTACGATTTTTTTCCTGATGAAATGTGCTATGTGGTATGTTCTTTCCTTTATGTAACAGGAGTGCATGGCAAAAGAAAAAGAAGATAGGAAAGTAACTTGTAAGGTGCCTCGAGAACAAAATGACATTTTGTTGTTCTACTCAGATGTCATGCCGCTCCTTGTATCAAAATAACCAAAAATATTGAATCAAAACTCCAAAAATGCTTCAAGAAAACAACAATAAAGTGATCAAAATTACCCTTCATTTTATTTAGTTAATATTTTCTTTGCAAACTTTAATTATTTATTTTTAAAAATAAAACTCCAAAAATGCTTCAAGAAAGCAACAATAAAGTGACCAAAATTACCCTTCGTTTTATTTAGTTAATATATTCTTTGCAAACTTTAATTATTTATTTTTAAAAATAAAACATTTATTTTATTTAGCTTAAATATTTTTGTTTATGCATTCTCATGATAAGTACCATATGTATTTAAAAATATAACTTTTTTCTTATTTAGCTTAAAAATAGAATTTCCCTCTTTAAGTTTTATTAAAGTGAAAGAAGATTTATGGGAAATCAAAATATAAATAAACATAAGAATTAGTCAAATAAATTCATAAATAAAAGTTATATTTATATAGTGTAATTTTTTAATAGAAAAATATAAATAATTATCCTAAAAATAAGAAGTAATGAATATTAGCATACTTGATATTAAAAATAATATAAATATACATAAAGGGATATAGTTGTCATTTTCCTATTCTATCCCGGGATAAAATATCCCGGTATTACTATACCACCAAATGGGAGGGATAACTTATCCCAGTACTAATTATTAATCCCGGGATAAGTTATCCCAAGCTTTCCAACCAAACAACATAAATTTTTTTTTATCCCAGCACTATTTCCTTATCCCATCACTATTATTTCTAATACCTCACACCAAACGACCCCTAAATCATAATGAGCTACCAAAGCCAAGACAATTCTTAATGAGTTTCTTTGAGATCGGTGAGGGACATTTTAGGAAATTCATAATTAGGTGGTTGTTAAGTGAGATCGTTTTGCTTAGTCTTAGAACACCTATATAAGATATTTTAACCCTTTAAACATCCCAATTAAGTCATTATATCCCAAGACCCAAATCAAATCCCTAAAAGCTCTCCTCTCAAATATTACTCTCTCTAAAACTTGAAGAAGAAGATAGAGCTTCATGCCTAGGTCAAGAATAAGACTCCAATTGTTGCAAGCTTTGTAAGGTTTTATAGTAAAGGTATGCTAGGTAATTCATCCATGGACTCTTCCATCCATGGATCCCCCTAGAAATCCCCAATTTCATGAAGAATTTCCCCAATTCAAGTTAGGGTTTCTTCAATGTTGTGGGTTATGTTGTATGTTGACCTAATTGAGGGGGTACTAACTGTTTATGATAAAATTAGTAATAAATCATGTTATTATGATGATATTACCTATTTTTCATTCTTAAACCTAGTCTAATTGATGAAATTGAAGTAATGTGGGTTTATTCCTTGTGAAGGGAAATTGAGGACTCATAGGTAATCTTATAGAACTAATGGCCTGTATAGTAGGTTTTCAAGAATAAAAGCATGTAAACAAGAATTAAATAAGATTAATGTATATATGATGGATCATGACTAGTGATGATTGAGATAGAGTCTTTATGATGAATTATGAATAAAATCACTTAAGAATGAAACTTGTGGCTAGAATGTCTTGTGATCTATATATGTATAATGATTTTAAAAGGTAAAGTTTTCAGAGTAAGGCTTCAGTTATGAATGTTGTGTAAGATTAAATACTTTAATACAAATCAGGATCTTTAACACGATAATCTTACTTAAAGATCGTTAGAGGTACATATCTGATGCGAAAGACATCATCACAGAGAGAAGTGGAAGCGTTAGCCGTAAATTGGTTTCTACCTCCTTGCCCTAACCTTACATTAACACAACCGTAAACGATGGAATTAATATAGAGAATATGTGATAACCCTAATAGGTGGATGGAGGACCAATTTATAGAGGTTAAGACGTAATCTAGTATGTCAATGAAATAACCAATTTGCAGACGAGATCTATTATTCATTAAATATTATTTATGATATTACTTGGACTACAAGTAAACTTGGGACATAAGTAAGAAAAAATTAATAATTCTTACATTCTTCCACTTGGCCCAATGACCATATAACATTAATATTTCATAAATATTAGTTGCTCATACAATAAATCTCTTCTATTATGTCCATCATACATACCTCAATATAACAAACTGCTAATGCGAGTTATGGCGGTTGTACATAAATTTTAAGCTACATACTTCCTTACATATACTACTACATTAGCAACTCATCATATTAGGTTCATAAGCTATAAAACATATAGCATTATGGTCCACAATAATGTCTTATAGATACTTATCTTGTAATATGTCAAAACAATAATGTATACACCATTAGGAGAAACAAGAAATTCATTATTGTATATCAGAAATAAATAATTGAGCTCAGAGTGTAAAAAAATCATAAACTTAACAATCATAAGTACAACCAAGACCTATTCTTTAAACATGTTATTTAATTGTCTTTGGTTGTTAGCCTTTTGTTAAAAGATCTGCAATAATGATATGAGTTCTAATATTCTCAAGTAACACTCTTCGTTTCTGAACTTCTTCCTTGATAGTAAAGTAATTTAATTCCATATGTTAGGCACCTTTTGTGTATTTATTTTTCTTGGAGAAGAATGCTGCAGTATTATAACAATAAATTTTTAGCAGCATGGTAATGTTATCGATAACCCTAAGTCCTAAAATGAAGTTCCGCAACCATAATGCATGAATTGTGGCTTCATAACTTGCCACAAATTATGCTTCCATTGTGGATGTAGCAATAACAGATTGCTTAGCACTCTTCCATGATATTTCTCCTTCAGCTAATAGGAGCAAGTAACCAAACGTGAACTTTCTAGTGTCAACACATCCAGCAAAATCTGGTTTCGAGTATCCAGTAACTTCTAAGTTATTGGATCTCCTATACTTGAGCTTGTAATCCTTCATTCCTTTCAGGTACCTTAAGACTTTCTTTACAGCTTTCCAGTGATAGTGATCAGGTTACTTTGATATCTTTCCAGCATTCCGACCGCAAAACTAATAACCGATCTTGTGCAAGTTTGAACAATAGAAGGGTAAGGAATTGTTTCAATTTCTTTTAATACTACATCATTCTTTGGGCATTGCATGAGATTAAATTTATCTCCTTTTTGAATAGGAACTATTCCTGCTGAACAATTATTCATATTAAATCTGTCTAGAACTCTTTCGATATAGCCTTTATGAGACAATCCCAATAATCTTTGTGATCTATCACGGAATATTCTATCCCTATCTCATAGGATGCCTCACACATATTTTTCATTTCAAAGTTCATAGAGAGAAAGTCTTTCGTCTCACACAATATGCCTCAACCATTAGCAGCAAATAATAATGTCATTAACATACAGGACTAAAAATATAAACTTACTCCCACTGATCTTTTGGTATATGCACCGATCAACGGTAATTTCCTTAAATCTAGAAGATGTTATGGTATCATTAAACTTTATATACAATTGTCGTGAGGCTTGTTTTAGGTCATATATTGACTTATTTATTTTACACACCATTTGATCTTTTCCTTTAATTTCAAAACCCTTTAACTGGTCCATTTAAATATCCCCCTCGAGGTCTCTATTAAGAAAGTTTATTTTCACATCCATTTTATGTAACTCTAAATCATAATGAGCTACCAAAGCCAAAACAATTCTTAATGAGTCTTTCTTTGAGATCGGAGAGGGACATTTTAGGAAATTCATAATTAGGTGGTTGTTAAGTGAGATCGTTTTGTATAGTCTTAGAACACCTATATAAGACATTCTAACCCTTTTAACCATCCCAATTAAGTCATTATATCCCAAGAACCAAATCAAATCCCGAAAAGCACTCCTCTCAAATATTTCTCTCTCTAAAACTTGAAGAAGAAGATAGAGCTTCATGCCTAGGTCAAGAATAAGACTTCAATTGTTGCAAGCTTTGTAAGGTTTTATAGTAAAGGTATGCTAGGTAATTAATCCATGGATTCTTCCAACCATGGATCCCCCTAGAAATCCCCAATTTGATGAAGAATTTCCCCAATTCAAGTTAGCGTTTTTTCAATGTTGTGGGTTATGTTGTATGTTAACCCAATTGAGCGGGTATTGACTGTTTATGATAAAATTAGTAATGAACCATGTTATTATGATGACATTACATGTTTTCCATGCTTAAACCTAGTCTAATTAATGAAATTGAAGTAATGTGGGTTTATTCCTTGTGAAGGGAAATTGAGGATTCATAGGTGATCTTATAGAACTGATGGCATGTATAGTAAGTTTTCAATAATAGAAGCATGTAAACATGAATTATATTATATTAAAGTAAATATGATGGATTATGACTAGTAATTATTGAGATAGAGTCTTTATGATGAATTATGAATAAAATCACATAAGAATGAAGCTTGTGACTAGAATGTCTTGTGATCTATATATGTATAATGATTTTAAGAGGTAAAGCTTTCAGAGTAAGGCTTTAGTTATGAATGTTGTGTAAGATTAAATACTTTAATACATAGCAGGATCTTTAACACGATAATCTTACATAAAGATCGTTAGAGGTACATATCTGATGCGGAAGACATCCTCACAGAGAGAAGTGGAAGCGTTAGCCGTAAATTGGTTTCTACCTCCTTGCCCTAACCTTACATTAACACAACCGTAAATGATGGAATTAATATAGAGAATATGTGATAACCCTAATAGGTGGATGGAGGACCAATTTATAGAGGTTAAGACTTAATCTAGTACGTCAATGAAATAACCAATATGCGGACAAGATCTATTATTCATTAAATATTATTTATGGTATTACTTGGACTACAAGTAAACTTGGGACATAAGTAAAAAATAATTAATAATTCTTACATTGTTCCACTTGTCCATATGACCATATAACATTAATATTTCATAAATATTAGTTGCTCATACAATAAATCTCTTCTATAATGTCCATCATGCATACCTCAATATAACAAACTACTAATGTGAGTTAGGGCGGTTGTACATAAATTTTAAGCTACATACTTCCTTACATATACTAATACATTAGCAACTCATCATACTAGGTTCATAACCTATAAAACATATAACATTATGGTCCACAGTAATGTCTCATAGATACTTATCCTGTAATATGTCAAAACAATAATATATACACCATTAGAGAAACAAGAAATTCATTATTGTATATCAGAAATACATAATTGAGCTCAGAGTGTAAAAACATCATAAATGTATTAATGATAAGTACAACCAAGACTCATTCTTTTAACATGTTCTTTAATTGTCTTTGGTTGTAAGCATTTTGTTAACAGATTTGCATTCATGATATGAGTTCTAATATTCTCAAGTAACACTCTTTATTTCTGAACTTCTTCCTTGATAGTAAAGTAATTTAATTCCATATGTTTGGCACCTTTTGAGTACTTCTTGTTCTTGGAGAAGAATGCTGCAGTATTATCACAATAAATTTTCAGCTGCATGGTAATAGTATCGACAACCCTAAGTCCTGAAATGAAGTTCCGCAGCCATAATGTATGAATTGTGGCTATATAACATGCCACAAATTTTGCTTCCATTGTGTATGTAGCAATGCCAGATTGCTTAGCACTCTTCCATGATATTGCTCCTTGAGCTAATAGGAACAAGTAACCAAACGTGAACTTTCTAGTGTCAACATATCCAACAAAATCTGAATCTGAGTATCCAGTAACTTCTAAGTGATTGGATCTCCTATACATAAGCATGTAATCCTTTATTCCTTTCAGGTACATTAAGACTTTCTTTACAGCTTTCCAGTGATTAAGTTACTTTGATATATTTCAAGTATTCCGACCGCAAAACTAATAACCGATCTTGGGCAAGTTTGAACATATATCAAACTTCCAACAATAGAAGAGTAAGGAATTGTTTCCATTTCTTTTCATTCTACATCATTTTTTGGGCATTGCATGAGATTAAATTTGTCCACTTATTGAATAGGAACTATTCCTGCTGAACAATTGTTCATATTAAATCTCTCTAGAACTCTTTCGATATAGCCTTTTTGAGACAGTCCTCATAATCTTTGTGATCTATCACGGAATATTCTATCCCTATCTCATAGGATGCCTCACACATATCTTTCACTTCAAAGTTCATAGAGAAAAAGTCTTTCCTCTCACAAATTATGCCTTAATCATTAGTAGCAAATAATAATGTCACCAACATACAGGACTAAAAATATAAACTTACTCCCACTAATCTTTTGGTATATTCACCGATCAACGGTGATTTCCTTAAATCCAAAAGATGCTATGATATCATTAAACTTTACATACCATTGTCGTGAGGCTTGTTTGAGTCCATATATTGACTTCTTTATCTAACACACCATTTGATCTTTTCCTTTAATTTCATAACCCTCTGGCTGGTCCATATAAATATCCTCCTCGAGGTCTCCATTAAGAAAGGTTGTTTTCACATCCATTTGATGTAACTCTAAATCATAATGAGCTACCAAAGCCAAAACAATTCTTAACGAGTCTTTCTTTGAGATCGGTGAAAAGGTCTCGTTATAATCAATGCCTCCTTTTTGAGTGTTTCCTTTGTCAACAAGTCTGGCTTTATATTGTTCAATACTACCATTAGAATCGTGTTTGGTCTTGATGACCTATCTACACCCGATTCTTTTAAAACTTTCTGGTAATTGAACAAGATCCCAAACGTTGTTGTATTTCATGGATTTTAACTCTTCATTCATGGCAACAATCCATTTATCAAACTTAGTGCTTTCTATTGCCTGTGAAAATGAAATAAGATCTTTATTAATTCCAATGTTAAAATCTACCTCTTGCAAATAAATCACATAATCATCTGAATTGACCAATTTTCTTTCTCTTTGAGATTTTCATAATGGCACTATTTGTGGTTCATTTGCGTCAGATACTTGTGAGTTAGTTCTTTCTTGAAGTGTTTCACCCAAATATTGTTCAACATTGTGAAAGTGTTCTTTAACAAGAGAAACAACATATTTTATTGGTGTGGAAGTAGGTATATTCATGGGCAATGGAATATTTACCCTTACCTCATTGATTTCCACACTTTGTCGTTCAACACTCCCACTAACTTCACCATTCTTAATGATTTTTTTATTACCGGTTTCAACAATTCTCATACTATGATTTGGACAGTAAAACCTATACCCTTTAAATTTCTTTAGATAGCCAATAAAGTAACAACTTACCATTCGAGATTATAATTTTTTTTCATGTGGATTATAAACTCTAGCTTCCACTTGACAACCCCAAACATGCAGGTGTCTTAAACTAGGCTTCCTTCCTATCCACAGTTCAAAAGGGGTCTTTGGAATTGCCTTACTAGGAATCCTGTTTAATAAATATACAGCGGTTTTAGGAGCATACATCCACAATGATTTGGGTAATGAGGAATTACTCATCATACTCCTAACCATATCCATAAGTGTTCAATTACGCCTTTATGCAACACAATTTTGTTGAGGTGTTCCTGAGATAATATACTATGCACATATGTCATGTTCTTTAAGGAATTTTGTAACCTGGACATTGTCCTGATTCGTTATACTTTCCATAATAATCTCCACCTCTATCTGACCTAGTGATTTTCACTTTCCTATCAAATTGTCTTTCAACCTCATTAACATACACTTTAAGAGTGTCCGCTGCTTGAGATTTTTCTTTCAACAAATAGATAAATCCATAACGTGAAAAATCATCGATAAAGGTGATAAAATATTTTTCTCCACCTAAAGATAGAACATCAAAGGGTCCGCAAATATCAGTGTGTATAATTTCAAGAAGATGAGTACTCCTTGTGAAACTTTTCATGGTATGTTTGGTTTGCTTTCCTTTAATGTAATCCAAACATATATCAAGATCAGCACAATTTAAATTCAGAAGAATTTCAGTCTTGACTAATCTTTTAAATCATTCTTTGGATACGTGACACAAACGTTTAGCCACATTTAATTCCAACATTTTGATGAATAGTAAGTAGGGATTCAGAAAAATTATTATCGAGTTTCAATCTATATAATCCATCAATAAGAACACTAGAACCATAAAAAATATTCTTATATAAATTTAAATATCCATGTCCAAACTTAACATCATATCTAGAAACATCAAGTCTTGAAAGAGAAATCAAATTCCTAGAAACTGATGGAACATAAAGTATTTGTAATAGATCAAGGTGATGTTCAGTCTCCAAGATCAATCGATAAGTCACTATGCTTTCAATTTGAGCCTTCATGCAATTTCCTATGAACACGAAATCCTTATTTGGATTTGTAGTTTGGATCGTAGTAAATCACTGCAATATAGTGGATACATGAGTAGTTGCACCAGAATCAAGCCACCAAGTATTATTAGGAACATAGAAAAGCACAAAATGTACTGTTTTTTTCAAACTAAGCTTTACGTTTCAAGCAATCTTTTTGATAATGTCCTTCCTTTTTAAAGAAACGACACACAGCAGCCTTTAGTTCCTTATGAGCATCCTGTGGAACTTTAGTAGGTGCTTTCTTTTTCTTAAACTTGTTGGCCTTCACTTTAAATCATTTACCAGCTCCTTAACCCATGAGGTTAATGGAATGACCTCCTTGTTTCTTAAGTCTTGATTCCTCTTGATTAAGCATACTGGACAATTCACTAACATCCCACTTATCCTTAATAGTGTTATAGTTAATTTGGGTTGGTCCATACTCAAGAGGCAATGAGTTCAGAATGAACTGAACCAAAAAGGTGTCATCCACTTTCATCCTCAAGGTCTGAAGTCTTATTGAATGTTAGTCATCTCGATGATATGATTTTGCATACTATACGACCCATCAAACTTCATAGTCGTGAGTCCAGCCATTAGTGTACTAGCGAGAGACTTATTAGCAGAACGAAAATGTTTTTCCAAGAACTTTAGGTATTCCCTGGCACTTTCTGTTTGTGGAATAGTACTCCTAATGTTGTTAGCAACAGTCATTCACATGAACATAAGGCTCAATCTGTTAGAGCGCTCCCATTATTTATGAAAAGACTTCTCATCCTCACTACTCTTATTAGTAGTGATAGTAGGTTGGTCATTCAATGGAGCCAAGTCAAGATCCATCACAACTAAGTTGAAATGTACTTGTTCATGTCATTCAGAGAAGTTCAATCCATTGAACACAGTAACAGATGAAGCATGCAAATGAAGAGGAATAACTGCAAAATAGATATATATGCTCAAAAATTAGAAAATAATGTGAATTTAGTAAAGTGATAAAAATATATCGTAATTATTTTTTAGGTAGATACTATGACATATTATCATAATTTAAATACCAATTTTATCTTTAATAGGTAATTGAATATTTTTAATCAAACATATACGACATCTTTGGATATACTAAAAAGATTATTTTACCTCATACTTTTCACTATTTGTAGAATGATTGATTCACCTATCAATAAATTCTTAAGTTCTAGCAATAGTGAAAGTCAATTTATCTATTGATTTTTCAATATATAGGCATTTCATTAACTTTTATAGATAAATGACAATTTTATGAGTACATATTTATCTTAACCATACGTGTTTGGCCACTTTGATGACTAACAAGTCATATGAATACAAATGCATACATAATCTCATAAAATTTTGTGCATGTGAATAATTTTATACATTTTAGTTTAGCCACTTTGGTGGCTAACAAACTATAGACACATAATACATGCATCAAGTGATCATAAATATTATATGTGTAGACGTTAATTTCTCTAGTTTGACCACTTTGGTGACTAACAAACTATTTTGCACTAAGTATACAGACATAATTATTGCTTAGTATAACAACCGCTTTAATTTATTGCACAATTAGTTCATTACAACATAAAATCAAAATAAATAAATAAATATCAATTTAATAATAAAGCCAACAACTTGTGCAAAAAAAAGGGAAGGAGAAGAAATTGTTCATTGTCGTTACTGACAACATCAATTCACTGAACTTTAAATAATGAAATACCATCAAATTAAGTTAATTAATCATAAGGAAATAATAAGCAGACCACTATTAGATTAAAAAAATAATAATAAACAATTCTCAAAAGGATGCGGCCTCTATGTAACCCTCTTTTCAATTCTTTTACTTCATTAAATTAACCAACTAACGATCAAAGATTTTTATAAAATATTCAAACTAAATTGTTAAAAAAAAAAAAAAACTAAAATGATGACAACAATCTATAATCATCTTCATATATCGCACGACTTTTGAAATCCAAAATATGAACCATAATTATTATTTCACATATGCATATCATGTAAATATTATCTATAAAGATGCAAGATATATGAAGACTATCCATTCAAACAATCTAGGCTCTGATACCACATGTAAGATTAAAAACTTTAACACATATCAGGATCTTGAACACAATAATCTTACATAAAGATCGTTAGAGGTACATGCCTGCAGTGGAAGACATCATCACATAGACAAGCGTTAGCCATAAATTGGTTTCTACCTCCTTTCCCTAGCCTTACATAACCACAATTGTCAATGATGAAATTAATGTAGAGAATATGTGATAACCTTAATAGGTGCAGGGAGGAACAATTTATAGAGGTTAAGACTTAATCTAGTACGTCCATCAAATAACCAATGTACGGACGAGGTCTATCATTCATTAAATATTATTTATGGTATTACTTGGGCTACAAGTAAATTTGGGCCATAAATAAGAAATAATTAATAATTCTTACATGTTGATCACTAGGGTTATGAAAGTAAAGCCAATATGATAAACTAAGAATGTTAAGGCTTTGAGAGTGAAGCTAATATGTATATGGAATTGTATAGGGCTTTATTGAGGAAGGACTTTACCCACATGATCTAGATTATGAAAGTATGAGATTATGCATATACTTATAGAACCTATGTAAATGCTTTATGAACAATTTGAGAGTGAAGTGTCTATGATTATGATATGTCGATGTGTTGATTGAAAGGATATTCTCATGAACACATAATGAGCATGATGTAAAAGATTTTCTCACATAGAATGATTCTAGGTTGAAAGGTTTGCTCACCTAAAATAAATCAAAGCATGTTAGACTAGAATAACTTGACTCGGTAAGATAAGACCATTTCATGGATAGCATCACTTGGTAAGATAAGACCATTTCATGGATAGCTTGACTTGGTAAGACAATACCATTTAATGGTAGCTTGGGTATAAAACCTTATGGTAGCCTTAAATTAGAAATCTCACTCTTCCTAAGGGTATCTTGCATTCGTACTCATAGAATGCTTGCATGGTAGCATAACTTTGTTAGGCCAAGACCATTTCCTAGTAGCTAGGATGGAGCACTTGTACCTTTCCTTGTATAGCTTTGACTTGCATGATTGTATGCCTTCCATGGTAGCTTGGTCTAGCCTAATAAGGTGCTATTCCTTGGTAGTATAGAAATGATAAATAGTAATCATTTTAGTATGATAGCCTAAAGAGGTACTTAGTATGGGTAGGATTATAGGGTCTTATCCATGCATTGCACAAGTAAGACTTGAAGCTACGTATGAAGCATCTCTCTTATATGTTGTATGCTTACCTTGGATTGAGTAATAGTACTTTTCCCTGGTAGCCTTGAATAGGTAATTATAACCATTCATGATTAATGACTTGTCTTGGACTAGTAAAGAGGTACTTCTCCATAAACAACAAGAATTGCTAAAGAGGGACTAATCAATAGCATGTTTATGATGGAACTGGCTTACTTCAAGGAATTTGCCTATATGATATATGCTTTTCTTGGATTGTTGGTATAGTTGCCTTCCTTGATATGTTAACTAAAGGTGAAGATTTCCTTGTCTAGGAGAATTAAGCTAAGGATGAGACCATAAGATGGTAAGTATGATTATGACAACCAGAAAGGGATACTTAGTGTAGGTGGGATTATAGGGTCTCATCCAAGCATTGCAGCAATATGCTTTGAGGTTGCTTGAGAAGTAGTTCTCTTATGATATGAAGGCTTAAGGGTTGACTAATGCTTAAAGTATGCCTATATTGGAAACTATGCCTATGATTATGCTATTGTTTCTTATGTTCATGACTTATGTCTTATGTTGGCTAACGCTTTTGTTATTCTCTTATGATGTTATGCTAGCTAACATATTTAGTACATATTGTACTAACAAATACTCTTTCCTACATTCTTATCAAATGTAGGGTCCAGCAATCTTCAGTTCCATCTTTGAGGCTAGGTTCTTAGTAGGAGCAAGAAGTTGAAGATTGATGAGTCCTCATAGCATCGAGGATAAAGCCACCATTTCCTTTATGTATTTATTTTCATGTATTGAGACTGTTGTATGGGATGTTACCCAAGAGTATTCAAAGTTTTGTTAGATGGTTTAAGAAAAGTGTAGTAAGACTTCCGCTTTGCTTTTACAAAGACTTTAAATGTATGGAATATGTTTTATAAATTTCTACACTTTTCTATTATATTATGTTATGATAAGCTAATGTCTTGTATGAGACCCCTTCGGGATCAAGTATGCTATGTTACATCTAGGGTGTATCCCTAGATCATGACAAACTTGGTAATCAGAGCACAAGGTTTAGAATGGTTGTAGGATGTCTCAAACCACATCTAGTAGAGTCTTGTTCATGAATGTGAAGCATGCCACATTTATGAATAGGAGGCTATTGGATGTTTTGGAAATCTCACTTCTTAATTCTCTAAGTCATGCCATAGAGCTTGGCTCTATTAGGTCTTTCTCATATTTTGTGCCCTACGATTTTTAGGGTATGTCTAATACAAGGGCAAATGCTAGGAGGGATGAGGAAGGCAATGTGGAGTAAGAGGTTCCTCTGTAAGATCCTTCCTAAGATCTAATTGACCCACCCTATAGGGGAGAATGTGACTCATTCGATGTTTAGGTCGACTATCCAAATGTTGGCTCAAGCCATAAAGACTCAAGTCAATAGGGAAGTGATTGCTCTGGCGAACCCTAATGTGAATTACGCGGCTTAAAGAGTGAGGGGTTTTATAAGAATAAACCCTTTGGAGTTTTATGGTTCCAAATTGGAGGAGGATCCTAAGGAGTTTATAAATTAGGTTTATAAAGTGCTTGCTATCATGGGGGTGACTTTAGTAGAAAAAATGGAGTTAGCCTCTTACCCATTGAAAAGTGTAGCTCAAAAATGACATGATCTATAGAATGAGAGAGTAAGAGCGGGTCCCATAGAGTGGGAAGTGTTTAAGTTGGCATTTATTGATAAGTTCTTTCCTGTAGAGTTGAGGGAGGCTAAAATTCAAGAGTTCATTAACCTTAAGCAAGGTAACATAGGTGTTAAGGAGTATGCCTTGAAATTTACCCAACTATCCAAGTATGCTCCAACATTAGGGATAAGATGAATGAGTTCATGATAGGAGTGTCTGGCTTAGTAGCACAAGAATGTCATACGTCAATACTTGTTGGTGATATGGATATCTCACGACTTATAGTGTATACCCAACAAATTGAGGAGTCAAAACTCAAGAAAGAGAAATCTAAGGAGAAAAAGAGGTCAATAATGGAAGATGATAAGTCCTTTCATGATGGGTCCGATGGACATGGTCACTCTAGGAATCGACAAAGGTTTTTCGGACAAGGTCCTTCTAGTACTCCTAGGTATAAGGATGAGAGAATGTCCAACCCTAAGCCACCCGAAACTAGTAATGAGTACCTATGGCCTACTTGTGCTAGATGTGGAAAGAAGCATGAGGGTAGGTGTTTGGCCAATAAAGAGGGTTGCTTTAGTTGTGGTGAGAGTGGCCACAAGATGAGAGATTGCCAAAAGGCAAAGAGAAGAGAGGGTAAACAAGGTGCTCCTAGTGGTCCGGATGAGAATGCTCAAATGTGGAATAGGTTCTATGCTCTTCAAGCTACAGATGAATAAGAGTGACCTCCTAATGTTGCTACCAGTATGTTTTTTATGCTTTATTAGGTTTTGGTATTGTTTGGTATTTTGTGACTTGATATGTTAGACTTTGAAGTTATCATTAGTATGAATGGTCCTTAGAAAGTCTGTGTAGGCCTACTCCCAAGGGGAAGATGGTGTGCTTAAATAGCAAGGTCATTGTGTGTTTATGTGTTGCCATGATGTCTTTATATGCATGTTCAAAAAAAGGCTTAAATCTTGTTAGAAATGACTTTTGTGTGTTGTTTTTCCTCATATGGTAGTGCGTTGAGTAGAGTGGCCTATAGAACTTCATGAGATGATAAATTGAGCATGTCTTAGCTTGGAGTTAAGAGTTCCTCCTTGGATGTATACTTTGAGTATATATTGCATATAGGCTCCATGAGTATATGTTGAGCATGATTCAGCTTAGAGATGGTAGTTTTTCCTTGGACATGATTAGTTATGAGATTTCATGCATAATGGGTTGTTAGATGTAGTTCCTACTTCCTTTTGTTGCGTTGAGTATGTTTATCTTTGGGTTGAAGTTTCCTCCTTGGTTGTGGGCATTTAGATATATTGCATGCATGATGGGTTGCTAATCTAGAGTCGTGACCTTACGAAGTGCCTAGAGTGTCATTCGAGGATGAACGTTCCCAAGGGGGAGATATTTTAACATCCTATAGTCTAGTAGACCACCTAGGGCTAAGTGAGGGTGTAACAAGTCTAGACTAGAGGGAAAGAGCAAAGGCAAAGGGGTAAGGGCCAAGGTTGCCCCAACCTTGGAAAACAGTGTCTCACCTTCATGACCACCACCACGGCCAGTGGTGAGGACCACGGCTTGTGGAATGGTCCATGGAACTTAGGTAGTAGCTCACTTGAAGCTTTCTCAAAGTGGTTTACCTTTACGAGCCACCACGACACGTAGGAAGGCTCGTGAAGGTGCCTTCAACTTGTGAGGCCAAGGCCTCATAGAATGGCTACTAGACCATGGACAACGAGCAGGACCATGGCCAGTGGTGTGGACCATGGTTGGTGAAGCCATGTCGTGGTTTCTGGCACCATCCTGCCTAGTGAGGGACTTTTTAGGAAATTCCTAATTAGGTGGTTATTAAGTGAGGTCATTTTTTATAGTCTTAGAACCCCTATATAAGCTACTTTAACCCTTTAACCACCCCAATTAAGTCATTATGTCCCAAGACCCAAATCAAATCCCCAAAAGCTCTCCTCTCAAATATTTCTTTCTCTAAAACTTGAAGAAGAAGATAGAGCTTGAAGCCTAGGTCAAGAACAAGACTCTACTGTTGCAAGCTTTGTAAGGCTTTATAGTCAAGGTATGTTAGCTTTATTCATCATTGGATTCTTCAATCCATGGAGCCCCCTAGAAATCCCTAATTTAATGAAGAATTTCCCTAACTCAAGTTTGGGTTTCTTCAATGTTATGGGTTATGTTGTATGTTGACCCAATTGAGTGGGTATTGATTGTTTATAATAGAATAAGTATTGAATCATGCTATTATGATGATAGTACATGTTTACATGGTTAAACCTAGTCTAATTGATGAAATTGAAGTAATGTGGGTTTATGCCTTGTGAAGGGAAATTGAGGATTCATAGGTGATCTTCTAAAATTGATGGCATGTATGGTAATTCTTGAAGAATAGAAGCATGTAAACATGAATTGATTTAGATTAATGTATATATGATGTATCATGACTAGTAATGATTGAGATAGAGTCTTTATGATGAACTATGAATAGAATCACTTAAGAATGAAGCTTGTGACTAGAATGTCTTGTGATCTAGATATGTATAATGATTGTAAGAGGTAAAGCTTTGAGAGTAAGGCTTGTAGTCATGAATGTTGATCAGTAGGGTTTTGAAAGTAAAGCCAATATGATAAACTAAGAATGTTAAGGCTTTGAGAGTGAAGCTAATATGTATGAGGAATTGTATAGGGCTTTATTGTGGAAGGACTTTACCCACATGACCTAGATTATGAAAGTATGAGATTATGCATGTTCTTATAGAACCTATGTAAATGCTTTATGAACACTTTGAGAGTGAAGTGTCTATGATTATGATATGTAGATGTGTTGATTGAAAGCCTATTCTCATGAACACATAATGAACATGATGTGAAAGGTTTTCTCACATAGAATTATTCTTCGTTGAAAGGTTTGCTCACCTAAAAGGAATCAAAGCATGTTACACTAGAATAACTTGACTTGGTAACATAAGACCATTTCACGGATAGCTTGACTTGGTAAGATAAGACTATTTTATCGATAGCTTAACTTAGTAAGAGAATACCATTTCATGGTAGTTTGAGTATAAACTTCATGGTGTTCTTGGATTGAGAAATCACACTCTTCTTAAGGGTAGCTTGCACTAGTGTTCATAGAATTCTTGCATGGTAGCATGACTTGGTTAGGCCAAGACCATTTCATGGTAGTTAGAATGGAGCACTTGTACCCTTCCTTGTATAGCTTGGACTTGCATGATAATATGTCTTCCATGGTAGCTTGGTCTAGCCTTATAGGGTTATATTCCTTGGTAGTCTAGAAATGATAAATAGTAATCATTTAACTATGATAGCCTAAAGTGGTACATAGTATGGGTAGGATTATGGGGTCTTATTCATGTATTGCACAAGTATGACTTGAAGCTACTTATGAAGCATCTCTCTTCTATGTTGTAGGCTTAGCTTGGATTGAGTAATAGTACTTCTTGGTAGCCTTGAATAGGTAATTATAACCATTCATGATTAATGACTTGTCTTGGACTATTAAGGAGGTACTTCTCCATGAACAACAAGAATAGCTAAAGAGCGACTAGTCCCTTATAGAAATAACATGTTTATGATGGAACTAGCTTACTTCAAGGAAGTATTGTAATTATGTTCTAATAAGAGATTAGCCTATTGATATATGTTTTGCTTGGATTGTTGCTATAATTGCCTTCCTTTATATGTTGACTAAAGGTGAAGATTCCCTTGTCTAGGAGAATTAAGCTAAGGATGAGACCATAAGATGGTAAGTATGATTATGATGACCACAAAGGGATACGTAGAGTGGGTGGGATTATGGGGTCTCATCCATGCATTGCACCAGTATGCTTTGAGGTTATTTGAGAAGTAGTTCTCTTATGATATGAAGGATGAAAAGTTGGCTAATGCTTAAAGTATGCCTAATTTGGAGATTGTTCCTATGTTATTGTCTCTTATGTTCATGACTTATGTCTTATGTTGGCTAACACTTTTATTATTCTCTTATGATGTTATGCTAGCTAATATATTTAGTACATTTTGTACTAACGCATACTCTTGCCTACATTCTTATCAAATGTAGGATTCGGCGATCTTGAGTTCCATCTTTGAGGCTTCTATTCTTAGTAGGAGCAAGGAGTTGAAGATTGGTGAGTCCTCATAGCATCGAGGATAAAGCCACCACTTCCTTTATGTATTTATTTTCATATCTTGAGACTATTGTATGGGCTGTAACCCAAGAGTATTCAAAGTTGTATTAGATGGTTTGAGACTAGTGTAGTAAGACTTCCGCTTTGCTTTTATAGACACTTTGATTGTTTGGAAAATGTTTTAAAAATATCCACACTTTTCTATTATCTTATGTTTGATGTGCTAAGGTTTTGAATGAAACCCCTTCGGGGTCAAGTACGCCATGTTACATCTAGGGTGTACCCCTAGGTCGTGACAATGGAACTTATGACTCTTGTGATGATGTTGAAGGGGTGGAAAGACCTTATGGTGCATAAAATTGTGAAGATGATGATTCTCATGCTTCACACCATGGTTATGATGGTGATGTGTGGTACAATTATTCCTCTCATATGTCTTATGAACTCTTTGAGTGGAATATAGAAGGAAATGGAAGTTGTGAGGTTGAATTTTCTTCCTAGTCATATGCTACTTCCTATTCTAAGAAAGAAGACATAGATGTTTGGGCGGGACCATTTCAAAGTTGTCATGTGGACTATAGAAGCAGTAAATTCACTACTTCTCGAAATATGATAACTTATTCTTCTCATCCTAGTTCATATGTTTCTTGTTGTCCGTATGGTGATAAGGTAGGAGGTAAAGAGGGAGGAACACTAGGCCATGAAGTAGTAGAGTTTAGAGAATCTTTTACAACGTTGAGGAAATATTTTGATGATTTCTTGCGGATGTTTCAAAAGGTTAAGTTTATGGTACAAAAGAGGCAAGTTATTCATCATGAAGAAAAGACTAAGGAGTTACTCTTTGGAAAAAAAAAAGAAGATACTCCTTGTAAGGATGGCACTAAGGAGTTGAACGTGGAAGTCAAACCACCCACTCCTTGTGCACCAAAATAGAAGTTAAACTTGAAGGGGTCTTCTAACCCTTCACAAGGAATCCTAGGCACTTGTCCAAACTCCCTTAAAATTGAGACATAAAAGATTGAGAGGAGTAAGGGTGTGAAAACTGACAACTCTAGAGTGGAAAAAGGAGAAGTTGGGTGGAGTGACGTGAGAGGGTTATCATATTCTTCTCCTAACTCATGTAACTTTTCTTTCTCTAGTTGTTTGAAAACTTGTTCAGGTATCCTTGGAATCAAGCCTAGTGAGGTACCTCAAAATATGAAGTATAATGAGGTTCTTGAGAGCTTCCAAAAGGAGAGAATGTGCTCCAATGTTGATAGCCAAGGTTAAGACACTTCTTCCTATGAGCTACAAGGTAAAAATTCTAACTCTTACACTTCCTTGAACTTGGAACATCATTGTGTGGCTAGTAGCTCATTGAGTGTAAATGATACCTTGTCTTTATGTGAGCATAGCCAGTCTTTACCTTGTGATGTTCTAGATAGCACTTTGTTATGTGATGATAATATCCTTGTAGTGAGTGAGCAAGCACTAGTTGATCCTATTGATGACCGAATTGACTCTTCTAGTAAGGTCAATTTGTGTCTACCTAGTGTTGGCACTTGTAGCTTGAATGAGGGTACATTTTCATGCGATGAAAGTGATGATACACTAGTTGATCCTATTGATGACCAACTTGATTCTTCTTTAAAGATCAATTTGTGTCCACCTAATGTCTGCATTAATGATTTGAATGAATACTTAGACCTTAACACCATTTCTTGTTTTTTCTCATGAGAATCTTGAGGTAGAATGTTTGTTAAGGATAATATCTTATTTGATGATGACATGGGTCTTGAGAGTGTGCATAGTGAAATGCCTTATAATGTTGTAAGTGTAGCCACTCTCGGATGCTATCAATTGTTTGAGAATCCACTGTGGTGTGATGACACACTTTCCAAAGATGGAAATCTCTTTTGTGAAGATGATAGTACATTAATTGGAGAGAGTAGTGTTAAGATGAAAGAAGATGCTTATGTGTTAATTGTTACTTCTTCCTTATGTGTTCCAATTCTTTATATGAGTTGTGATTAGTATATAAAGTGGAGGAAAAACATGGGAACAACTTGATTGAAGTTAATTTATGTGACACCTTTCTCTACTACTTGTTTGCATATGATGATGCTCACGCTTTTGAGTGGACTATGTTTTTAGAAGATAAAAGTGTCAATCGGGCAAAAAAGGGTGTAATTGATCCATGTTCATGGATTTCCTTTCCATTTGACCCCGGTAATGAGTTGAATTGTGGCACTTGTGTAGTGATGTTTTGTCAAGATGACAAGCATAATTTGGATGAATTTGTTGGCACATTTCCTTATAATGGAAAGTCCTTCTATGGGGAATGGTATTTTTATAACCCCCTGTCTTTACTATCTCTTTGCGTATGATCTTGTTGATTGTGTATCTTATGGGGGTAGGAGTTATTTGTCAAGAAAAGCTGAAGTTTATCTTAAATTCGTCATGTTGTCTTTGTGTGTTTAATCTTGTGATGTGATGAGTGCTAGGATCCTTGAACCTAGTTGTGATCTTGTATATAGAAACACCTTAGATCACCCCAATGTGCATGACGTGTGTCTCTACTATCTCTTCGCATATGATGAGCCTCATATTTTTCTTAAATGTGCATTGCATTTGGGTCAGGGTATGATTGAGGTCTATACTTGTTTGTATGGCCCCATTATGTGCTCCTATTATCATTTTGACCCCGGTGAGCATTTTGGAGTATTTGATCTTGTAGTAGTGTCATAATTTGGGTGGTATTATCTTTCTGATGGGAGGAATAGCCAATTTCTTTGTTCTCCATCTATGGGCTTAATAGTCATGATAATATAGGATACTTGGTTGTTCCTTGAGATTGAGTCTCCTTGGTATAATTTTTTTTTATGCTAACCTTTGTACTAATCCTCATGCTATGAGGATATATTTAGTGTTTGATCTTTTCATGGTTTTGCAAGGTTTAGGTTCGAGCACGAATCCTTTTTAAGAAGGGGAGGATGATAATGGCATGGATAGAATGGATCGCGTAAAAGCTTTAGAGGAACTTGTGGACAGAAATAAAGATATACAATGGAAGGTCGATCAAAGTGAAGAGAAAGAAGAAAAAGGTCATTTGTGCAAATAGTCATCTCATAATTTCAAGATATCAATTTGAGTTGTTTCTTTTGAATTCAAGTTTCTCTTCTTCCTAGGTTGATTGTTTATTCAATAGCCTTTCGTCTTTTCCTTCTCATCTCTTATTTCTATTCTATGTTACTTTTGTGCTGTTTAATTTCGCATTTGATTTCAATTGGTTTCATCCCCAATTTGAATCGTTATCAGAGTATAAATTTAGTTAAGAGTGATATCTTTAGTAGAAATCCGTAAGTCCTAGAATTACATGTCATTGTAGGTATTAAGGGTCACTCTTTAGATCAGGACTAATATCTTAATCATTTTGGACATTAGTTTAGTGGATCTACACCATTAGTGCCTTTTACCCTAGCAAGGAATAGAGCACCCTCTCTACTGGGGTACAGGTTGGACTCTGTTTAGCACAATAGAGTATGTCGGTTATTGGTATCTCGCACAATGTAGTTGTGAGATAATGCATTATATTTAGTTATTTCAATTTAGTACTTATCAGTTGCATGTTGATTTACAAGGTCATTGCTTCAATTCATATATTTCAGACTTATCATGTTTAGTTTACTAGAGTTGTGATGCATGTCTCGCGTACTCAATAAATTCAAAGTATTACCGTAAACCTCTTTGCATTATATTGTTTTATAAATAGGTTCATACGGTCAGCATCTAGCTCACAACTAGTACATCTTCTAATCTACTTAGTAGCAGTATCGGTGAGCCCTCATCTTTCAAAGATAATACTTATATTATTTTTCTTTATTTCATTCATTCAATTTTTAGACAGATATAATTAGCAGGGGATTTATCCCAACAACTCATCATAGTAGATACTTTCAGATATTAGTTTTTAGCCTTATGGATTGTTTGGCACGAATTCCATTTTTATTGTTAAGTGAAGACTTGGACTTCTTATATCCTTCAGAGTCAACCTGTGCATCGATTATTTTAGTTTATGTTTATGATCTTAATGTCACACCAAATCATCGGTTAGCTTGAAATCACTCATGACTTTAAGCACCGTGTTATAACTAGGGAGTAGTCTCAGATCGTGTCACTTTCCTTGGCCTTATGTATTGTTGGGCTGATTTTCGTGCAGATTGCTCTATAGAGAGACCTTGCTAGACCATTCAGCTTTCCTTACCAGTTAGCATATGTCAATCTTATTGGCCCAAGTAGTTTAGGAGTATAATTATATGAGTTATCTCGAGTACACTCAATCAGGTGAGGCACTAGGTGCCTATCGCGTCTCCCCAAGTTGGGGCGAGACATGTTTAATCATACTTTCAACATTATACCCATGTTAGGTCCCACTTATTTGATAAAAGGTTCACAAAAATGTATTCTTATGTTTAAAATTTTATTTATATTTCAGTTGGAACATTACAAAGTATTCCCATACTTCTGAAATTTTGTGTTCAACTAAACTACATCACATAAATTAGGGATAAATGATATTTAGTAGAAACTAGTAACCAAGTGTAGGAAGTAGTAAGTTACCCACCATGTGAATCTTGTATGATATAAGTCAAGAAAAAATGGATTTCGGAGTTGCATTTTCTGGGTTTGAGCAGGATCCTTATCAACAAGAAGCTAGTTGATCATGATCTAGCATATTTGTAAAATTTTGTGGTCCAAAAAACAGTTCTACTAAACTTGATGAATGTAACAAAGACAGAATCTTAAAGGCTTAAGCCTTCAGTTCATTGGTTAAATTTAAGAAGAATGTAAAGTTTCTTCTTTGTTACCATTGAGTGCCGTTAAAAACATTCATAAATATCAAACCCGAAAGAAAGAAAACAACAATAATAAAAACCGAAATGGGGAAGACAGATGCAGTGCAGTAATAGTAAAACCTAAACAAACTAAAAATAACAAACTTCAGTAAGCAAACAATTAGAATCTTTGTGACACCTTCCTTCTTTTTTGGGTCATCCTCCAGTAAGCAAACATACATACATACATACATACATACATACATTACCTGGAGTAACTAGCTTTTCCCCAAAACGGAAAAGATAAAACTTTTCAAGTGGGAGAAACCAACTACAAAGGGTCTGGGATAGAGAGTGTACAAGGATTACAACAAAATAGCCTAATTCTAAAAGATACAATGATGAACAATTGGAGAAGGATCAGCAAAATTACAGGAATATATGCACAAGGAAACTTAACACGCAGAAGTGCTATTGACAGCATTTGTACATTAGAACACAGACCTGACTAAAAATCATTTTATTGTTATTTTTGCCGGAAAGTAAATTCCAGGAGCCTGGTCTTCTACATCAATGCCTTGACAATGAACTAATCTTATCACACTATCAGGAATATGTTGGAACCTGTTTCGGACATCCATAAAGCTCCTGCAGAGAACCTTCTCAACCCAATCCTCAACAGCTTCCTTTCTGTCTGATAACCAAGCAGCAGCAAGTATCTGTACCATTACTTCTGAGTCAATCTCCAGCTTGATATCTACTCCAACAATCTTCTTGAGGTTTATGTTGATTTCATTCAAAATTTTCTCAGCTAGCGCTCCAAAATCAAATGGCTTGAAGACCACATTGTTGTCCATTTGCTCTAAGATTTCTTCCAACCATGCTTTTGACCCTTCAGAACCAGAATCACTGTCACACTCATCACATTCATTCTCCTCCTCCATCTCTTCCACAGGCAAGTTCAAATCAAGAGAAGATTTTGGGACAGTGCACAAACGTTTTGGCATTTGAAGCAACTTGTCATCGTTTGAGTCACTGTTGTCTGTCTGCTTTCTTTTATATGCAGAGAAAGATTCTAATGTTCTATCCCCTGAAGTAATCCACAAATTTGTATTCTTCACTTCAATCCTATTTCGATAGCCAGATCCAATTGCTATCTGCATCTGCAAGTTTTTGGCTGCTAATATCTTTTCTTCTGAAAACTCGAGAGATTTTTTACTGGAAAAGAAATCTTTAGTAACTTTTGCAGATTTCGAGGTAATTACAAAAATCATATTATTGATACTGATTTCCTTCCCGTGCAAGTTCAAAAATTTACCAGTTCTGATAGCGCGAAATAAGCTATTCTGAACAGGAAAATCAGCCTTTTCTATGTTTTCAAGAAGCACAATAGAACAGCTCTTCTTGCTTAACTCCTCTGCGATGTAGTCAATGACTGTCTTTCCCCTAAGATTCATATGACCATTTCTTATATTTTGATGGATAAGAAAAGAATTTGAGCTGCTAATCCCATCGCTAGAGCCCAGATCCACAGAGAGCAAGCTATTGTAGCTACCAAAGACATTCTCAGCAAGAGCTTTTGCAATTTTTTGTTTCCCCACCTCATCAGGTCCAAGGAAGCTGAGCCAGATATTTCCTTTGCTAGAGACATGACCCCTTCCATTACCACTTCTGCAGCGAGCGACTGTATGACTAATGGCATAAATGGCTTCCTCTTGCCAATAAACATGTTCAGAAAGAGCTTTATAAAGGTTCTTAAAGTCTTCCACATCCAAGTCCTTGTCTAACTGAGGAACAGAGGAAGAAAACGATCCTGAAAAGTAAGGAAGGCGATCCTGATTCTCCGGAAAACTGGGTTTCGACAGATCTCTTACAGTGGATATGCGGACGGTTCCCAACCCCAGGTCTGTGCTAACAGAAGCTTTTGAGGCTGATGATGTTCGATCAAGGGGCAGGCTCAATTCACGGAGAGCATGACGGTACGGGGTCCAGATATTTTCCATCTTCAGATGCTGAGTTTCTAAACTCTGAGCCGGTACTTCAGCTTGGGAATCAGAATCACCTTCAGACATGACTGATTTTGACATGGTATTTTTAGTCCAGGAGGTATTTTGCAAGTCTGATGACATTGAACTTTGATTAGTAAGTCTTGCATCCAACAATAAATCTTTGTTTCTGCTTTCGTCCCCAGCAGCAGAACTCTGAAAGATGCCCAAACTGGGAAGATGTGACCTGGCTTGCAAAGCATCTGGTTGAAATGAATGTATGTGATGAAGACGCTGGCATATATCATTCCACTTCTTTTGCAATCCCGCAAATCTGGCATTTAGTAAACTGCAGCCTTCATCGGCCTGCACTGAATTGATAGAGCACATATTTACTGAAAGAGTTACAAGCTAATCATCCATAAACTTTTAACCATACTGTAACTAAGATCACAGGAAAGGAGAAAGAATTTGACTCTGAATGACACACCTCTACCCCAACTAGTCCCCTGCTTGGACCGCATTCAGCTTTTTGTAACCAAGAAGATAAATGTGTTGCATGCTGATCAGTGACTGGACCAGTGGCTCCTCTCAGCACAGTAGAAACTTCTTGCTCATATTTTTCATTGCAAAGGTTACATCGAGCTGTATATTCATTTTTGTTTATCCACGAGTTTTCAGACTCAGATGATGTGGTAAAGAACCCGCCAAAAGGAACAAATGACCCCATCAAGCTGCAAATGTCAGTACCAGACTGTGAGAGCCAATGGACACACAAAGTCAAAAGCTTAAGCTGCAATGAGATACACACTTTAGACCTCTTTAGTATATTCCCTGAATCAGCACAAACAACTCGGAAACCAATACACTCAGGAGTTCTTTTACTGGGTGGATTAGAGACTGACTGGAGACACAGTGAAGAAAAGAAAAGAAAAAACAGAATCTTCTTTTGACATACACACCAGCATAAAGCATTTTGTAGTCCAATTTGTTGTGTGCATGATAAACTATAGGAACCATGCTTTAAATGTGAAAAAACCCTCAAAGACTCAACAGCTGCGGTCAAAGTTTCAATAATGGTCAAACTTGAGCCACACAGTCGAACAAGTCAAGACTTCAGGGTTCAAAGCTAAAACTTAGGCAGATGCTTCTGTTATGTACCACACAAACATGGACTAAACACTGTAACAGATTGACAAAAAGGAGACAATGTCATAGATCAACGAAAAGGAAACATTGAGAGGACAGTCTATGCTGTTCTAAGCATTGAAATTATCCCTTGGATGCTGAAGCCTCTTCTTTAGATATGTTAAACCATGTCATCACATTGTGCTCCTTTACTGTAGGAACAAAACCAGACCACCGAGTTCCACACATCATAATTACAACAAACAAATATGCTTGATTAATTTATCGGTTTTGTGCTATACCAAACAATTGTACAAGTTCAACTTTTTCAAGGAGGGAAATGATGGAGCACAGTCCGCCCAGTACATAACTTAGCTAGCTAATAAAGGGAAATGTATACTATAGAAGAAAAATTAATAAATTAAAATATAAGGGGAAAAGATGGGTTATCTCAAAAAAAGGGAAAAAGATCGCGTACATAATTTTTAATGTACAAAGTTAGTTGTCCAAATGGTACAAAAATTTGTTCAAGTTTACTTCACTCTTGACTTCTCAAGGATGGTGATTACAATGGATATGCAAGGCTAAGAAGCAAGAGGTACTCTACAACCAATATACTGGAAGAAAACAACTTAATACGCAATTGCATGTGATGCAACTAACTTAGTAATAATAACGAAGATCTGGTGAGGCTAAAAGAATGAAGATAAACATTCAAACGGATTCTGTAGTTACAAGGTACATCTAAAAAAAACATGCTTTTCGACAAGATGAGGTTATACACGGGAAAATCCATCTAGAAATAGATCTACACCTAGTAAATTGTGCTAGTCAATAAAATACTTTTGAGGTATCTTCTTATAAATTTATCAACTATGTACTTCCACCAGCAGTAACACCGGAAAAGCTGTACCTTCCTCAAGTATGAGAGATATTTGAACTACTAAAGCATTATAACAGAAAAATATAACTACTAGTTCAAAAGCAGAGCTAGAATTTTGAGTTTATGGGTCCTTGATTCTAGAAAAAGAAATTTATTGGGTTCTTGATAAATTATTTTTACATATTAATTGGATCTTTTAACACAAATACAACATCAGCACCAAAAACTCTGGGCTTTGCCAAACCCGTAGTCGAATAGCTATTTGATAAGTCAAAGAATCATTTTATTAAAGTTGCACTAAGATGGTGTCAAAATTATTCACATATACTGCATAAAAGCATCCAAAAAAGCAAAACTACATTGGCAACCACCACAAAGGGATGAGACCAATTACCCTAACAAATAATATTTTGTATTCATGTTTCTCAAGCAACTCACGTCCAGAGTCCCAAATGAGAAAACTTCGTGGTATACTTCTGAAGTTATGTGAAGATCTCATAAATAATGGTAGTTCAACTTTATGACATTTCAAACTCTGCGTAGGTACAACAACCATATTGACAACGTTTAAAGTCAAGCGTATAAAAAAAATTTTGAGACCTTGTCATATGAAGATAAAATAAAAAATAAAAAAAATCAGCACTTATGCTATAAAACATTATAATAATATCTGTGAAAGAAAATGCAATAGAATATGGAAGAAAATCCCACCTGGATCTGGAAGGTAGTCCTCCAATTGGAAGAGTGGATGAAGTAATGGGCAGCAGATGTAAATCCCAGTCTCTCTGAATTGTAGGGAACCGAGCCAAGAACTTCAAATAAATGTCATAACTTGCTGCTGCTCCAACTAACCACAGTTTCCCACAATTTACTTGCACCAATTTTGTGAACTTAGAAACGATATAGCTCACTGACCCATCATCAATTAACACCTTCAATTCACCATAATTCACTATAATTCCATCTCCTGTACAGCACTCTACAGCATCAGTCACTTCCTTAAACTTCAAGCTGATCATTTCTTCACTCCCATCAGAAATTTCTTTTTCAAAAGAAATTACAGTCAACCCCTTAATTTCATCAGGGAAGACACCACCTTTACCTTTCTGTACACAATCAGTGAAGCTGTAAAGTGCATCAGTTGCACAATTACCGATCAACAACGGGTTTCTACAGCTTTTCTTCACAAGAATCTCACCGATTCTTCTACAGTTCTCATCAATATTCCCCTTTCCGTAAACGCCAGAAAATGGAAACTTAAACCCACGTTTGTTAAGCTCCGAATCGGTTAAATTACAAAGAAACATAGGTGGGCAACGTGCCTTGGAAAACCTAGAAATAGCCGGTGGATTGAGAAGTGCAAGTTTTATATCACAACTCCGAAAACCCGCTTCCCCTAAAACTCGGCTCACAATCGGGTCATCCAAAATGGATAGTATAAAGTGCTTCAGTTCAACTTTTAGAGTAGAAATCGAGAAGTTAGAGGAATTATGTTGTTGAAGTTGTTGATAGATGTGGAAAGTATCAGGATGCCTTCTTTGGTTAGCTTGTGAGCGCTTGATTGCTGCCATGAGAGAATTAGAAATAGGCGGCTCGTCTAGGGTTTTGGCTGTGGGCAAACGATCAAGAGAAACGCTGACGCTGAGTTCTAAAGCTCTGAATTGGAGCCGTGGTGAGTACGCGAAGCTGCGAGCACGTGCACAGGCGTCACGGATGGTAGATGATGGAAGTGCAAGAAGCGCAGAAACGGCATGGAGAGATGTAGTCTGCGCGTGGCTCCGGCGACGAGCTACGGCCACTGCATCGTCTAGCGCACGCGCTGCCTCCTCCGTCAAGCATTGCTTGGCAGTGCTCACCGGCGTTGGCATCGCCGGTAAGCAAGCTCCTATATTCAATTGAAATTGAAATGTAATGAAAAAAATAGTTACTCTACTTGTTTGTTAAAATAAATATATATATATATATATATATATATATATATATATATATTCGTTTCTTTGAAGCAAAGATTGAAGGAAAAATTAGTGTATATGAGCGAGGGGAGGGGAGGGTGGGCCAAATTATTGATAATGGAACAAACACATACTGTTACAAAAAGGCCCTGGGGGTACAAATTCTGTAAACATTTCAAAAGAAGAAATATCTTTTCCGCTGCTTTTATAGATTTATGGCTATTCAATTTTTGGTTAGCATTCATCATAGTGATAAGAGGAGACATGAGATGCCGTGTCCACTAGATAACACTAATGGGACCATATAGCTACGCTGCACCAACGTCACATCAACCTTTTCAAACAAAGATAGAGGGGCTCACTAGTGGAAACAGGTCAATTCCTACTTCATATTTCATCTCATATGCTCTATGGCAAAAAAGGATGAATCATGAGTTGACACCATCTTTTATTATACTTTTCTCCTTCTCTTTACAATTAAATTAGCTAAATCTATTTTTCCTAAAATAAACTAAACTTCATTAAAGTTATTGTTTCGGGCCCTAATATTATATGTAAATTATTGCAATAATTAAAAATTTGATACATATATATTCGAGGAGATATGAATGTATTCGAGATATGATAGGGATATATTCGTGTAACACCTTGGAAATGGAAAAGTTGAAAGGAAAGGAAAAGTATAGTTTTTGCATTGATCCAGTGGTCTACGATACAAATCTACAAACCGTAGGAAGGAAATCGTAGAACTAGGGTTTAGTTTTTCGAATTTCAAGTTTATTGAGTATGACCTATGAATGAACATGACTAGTCGTAGGAAATTGGACGAGTCGTACAAGGGTTTCGTATAGGCAATCCAACTTAGTGAAATTTTGGTTAAAAGAGGGCTTTACGAACATTAAAAGGTTTGACAGTCTGTAGAATGGAGTCATTAGAAGTTGGCCAAATTTAAGCCTCAGTAACTCGACCTACAGTTTACCAGTACGGTCCGTAGAAATTTCTTCGGCCTATAGATCCAAACGCAGGGTTCTTCAGCAGTTATTTATTAAGGGTATTTGAGTCTTTTTCAATGCACTCAATACCTATACCATGTCATTTTGATCCAAATTGTAAGTCCTATAACTACCTTTTATTGTTAAATCTACCCAAACCCTTTCATTTTCCAAAATCCCTAATTCCCATCCACGTCATCCTCTCCATATTCTCTCAATATAAAGGAAAAACACTTAAGGATTCAAGCCTCGGATTGAGCCAACATTCGTTACGGTCGTCATTCAATTGAAATTCTCTCTAGCTCGAAGAATTTGTTTGATTCTCCATATAGATCATCAAGGTATGTGGGAATTCATCAATGGGTTCCGTTCACCCATTGAGTCCCAAAAGATCTCAATTCTTCAAATTTAATTTCATCAAAATTGATTAGGTTTTCATCCAATTCTCCATGGGTCTTCATTGTAATGATTCGATTGTTTGATTTTTATCTTCTTATAATTAATTTGATTCAATTATATGATTTTCAATTGATTTCATATGGACTCATGCATTGTTTATTTTTTGACTATAAATTTATGAAGATATGAGTTTATGAAAGAAAGCTATGAATTTATCAATGTTAATTTATGAAAGTTTATGAATGAGTTCTGAAAAGTTATTTTATGATCCAAAAAGTTTCTTTAAGATGAGCATCAATGAAAATGTAAAAAGTTTTCTCAGATAAAGGGATCTTGATTTGGTGAAAGGATTTCTCCCACATGCATGACTCATGATTTAAGGAGATACTCTATGATGTTTTAAGCTTGGATTAGTAATTTGATTGTACTTTTCCATGTATGATGATATGTTAGGAATATAACTATTCCGTTGGAATTTTACCTGACACCAAGAGGATATTGAGATGGAGGCCATCCTGTTAGTAGAAATCGGATCTCTAGTAGCTATTTCCTTGTCTCTAACTACGTGCCTTGTAGAACTTTCTTAGAAAGACATTGCTAGTGAATACACCTAAGCTAAAAGTTTATGGTCCTTTATGTCACAAACTTAGAGTCTCACTAAAGCTCCATATGACTCTTGACAACTTACTCACTAATCTTTTAAAATCTTGTAAGCTCAAGTAAGCCTTTGAACTAAGATCGCTAAAAGAATGTAAAGAAAGACTTAGAGAACTTTGAAAAAAGGTTTTGTAATGCTTGGAAGATTGCTTACAACTTTCTTGATTGCTTGCTTCAAGCTTGGATGGTTTACAAATGAGAGTCCCTCTATTTATACTACAATCCTAGGAGCTAAAGTGTAAATAATAATTACTACTTAAGTTCCTACATATTTACAATTTAGTCCTTATTCTAGATTCTCTACAACTCTAGAATATACCAAGAACTTTCCATGTTATTCTTTAACCTTCCCTAAGAAATCTCCATACTTCTCTAGAATATTCTACTAAGGATTATTCTTCTTCCAATGTAAGCCTTTCAAGGAAATATCTAGAGAGTTCTAAAATATTCCACAAACCTCTCTACATCTCTATATTATTCCTCCCCACTTCTGGTGCAATATTTGAAGGGCAAAGTGGCGGGTCATGACACTCTCCCCCACCTATTGATGTGATTATTGCGTCACATCGTCACTGCATAGACAATCGAGTCTTGTTTTTTCGCATGCGCGACCAATAGTTCATTGACTTGATCAATGCCCTCGTGCAACTCCTTCAGCCGCTTCATTATCTCTTCTAGCTTGGCCTTATGATCTATCTCCTTCCTAGAAAGCAAGCGCCTTGGAGGCTTCTTTGGCATCACGTCGCTGTTCTTTTCTAGAACCTTCTTCATACATGGTGGCAAGGACCCGTTAGCACCATTTTCTTCTTTCGAACTTGCAATGGTGGCTATGAATCTGGACATCTTCTTCTTAAGGCTTCTCTCGAGTTGCATGGCTATTAGTCAGACTTGTCCTTCAGTCTTCGATACCTTAACCAGGGGCACCATACATGATCCTTCTTTCTCCATGACCAAAATTCATTGGAGGTAAGGATCGATCACCATGGGACACTTCTAGAAGAACTATTGCTAATGAATTATATCAAAAAGGTTTAAAGGAGTGACAATGAAGTTGGTTTTACCTTGACACTCGCCTAGCGTTATTCTTACTCCATGCGCGACTCCACACACGGGAGTCGGTGGTGCATTGACCATCCTGAGTTGGGCGTTACTTGGACTAGAACTCAGCCCCAACCTTGTGGTTGCCGTCTTGGTCATAATGTTGGCCTCTTCACCAACGACGACCATAGACAAAACGGGTCTTCCATTGATCGTGATGTCGACATATTGCGTGTCGTATTCTCTCGGCTTTCTTGGCTGCTTTGTGATAGCTCTGCATAGTCGTATCAAGCCCAACTACGTCATCTCTATAACTTGTCCTAGCTCCTGTGCATCCTTCTCCTTCCGCTCCTTTAGGATAGCACCAAGGCTCTTCAGTTCAGGGCACCCTACTTAGCCATGCGACCCACCGCATATGTAGCAACTATTTCTTTTGGAAGTTTCTGCCTTCTTCTCTGTGTCGCCATGCCATTCAGACTTCTTGCCATCGGACCTATAGGCATCATAATTCTTGGGAGGTGGCCGTTGGTCCTTGATTTTTCCACGATCTCCCCCACCTTGGCCATGACTACCTCTCATCTCCTTTCCTCTTATCTAGCTCTGTTCGGCTTTTCGTGCCTGAAGTTTGTCAAAGCTTCGGCCTACATGATGGCTTTATCGATAGTCTTAACCGTTCGGCATTCTGACTTCGTCCTTACCTAATTTTGCAGCCCATCCATGAAGTGGAACAACATATCTTCATCCGTGAGGTTGGAAATCTGAAGCGTGAGGGTTTTGAACTCCTTCATGTATATGTGTATATTGCCCATCTGCTTCAACTCCCTAAACTTACACTTCGCCTCATAGATGACATTGTTAGGGAAGAAAGTCTTCTTTAACTCTACTCGAAATTGCTCCTAAGTGTTTATGGTGCAAAATCGCTTCCCTATTTCTGATGCTTTATGCCTCCACCATAGCATGGCCATCTCCAAAAGATACAACACATTGGTGTTGATCTTATTTTCATTGTTCTTCACTCGGTTACACTTGAAGTAATTCTCTAAGTGTCATAACAAATTCTCCACCTCTTGTGCGTCACAGACACCTTTAAACATAGGTGGCATGGGAGCCTCATCCTTGACCTCCCTATCTCAATCAAACGATGATGATCCTCCAACTTCCACGCCTTTCTTAAGTACTTTTATCTCGCCCTTCATGATCTCAATCGTGCTCAACGCCTCCATGAGATGACACTCCAAGGAAGTGATAGCCTCTTTCATCTCGTACTCAGCACGCTGGCGGCCTTCTAACTCCTTGCGTATGTGGTCTTTCTTCTCAAGGGTGAAGTCCTTTGGAGTCTTAAACTTGCCATTGACCTTATTCAAGCTCTTGCCTAATATCTCCATGACCTGCCTCGCCGTTTCAACCCTTGTGATCTGCTCCTCTCCAGGTGTGACGTCAGTGAGCTCCTTGCCACTGTCATCGACACTTGCTTTGTGGTAAAAGGTGGGTGAGATGTTAGCACCTCACTTGGTGTAGGGTCGAGCAACACCTCCTCACTACTCTTGTGGTGCTTCTTCCCCTTGCAACTCTTCTTTCCACCATCCAAATGGATGTTGTTGTTGCTAGTGGCGTTAAATGATCCTTCGTTGGCCATTACCTTAGTAACAAACATTTGCTCTAATACCACATTGTCACGGACTTACAGTCTCACTAAAGCTCTATGCGACACTTGACAACTTACTCACTAATCTTTTGAGATCTTGTAACCTCAAGTAAGCCCTTTGAATTAAGATCGCTAAGAAAATGTAAAGAAAGACTTAGAGAACATTGAAAGAAGGTTTTGTATTGCTTGAACGATTTCTTACAACTTGCTTGATTGCTTGCTTCAAGCTTGGATGATTTACAAATGAGCGCCCTTTTATTTATACTACATTCCCAAGGGCTAAAGTGTAAATAATAATTACTACTCAAGTCCCTACATATTTACAATTTAGTCCTTATTGTAGAGTTCTCTACAACTCTAGAATATTCCAAGAACTTTCTATGTGATTCTATAACCTTCCCTAAGAAATCTCTATACTTCTCTAGAATATTCTAGTAAGGACTGTTCTTTTTCCAATGTAAGCCTTTCAAGAAAATATCTAGAGAGTTCTAGAGTCTTTCACAAACCTTTCCATAACTCTATTCCTCCCCTCTTTCGGTGCAAATTTGGAGGGCAAAGTGGCGGGTCACGACATTTACCTTAGTAAGTAGGAGATCTCTTTACGGCGTGGGAGCAAGACACCGGATTCCATGTTATAGCTCACATGGTCTATATCGATTAACATAAATATCCCACAAAATGAACTAAGTTGATTTTAAGGTTTTATGAAGCTTTCATTATGATTTTAAGATGCATTGACTGTACTCATGATTTTTTATTTTTCTTGAAAGGATTTACTTTGTTTAAGCTTTGGCATACATATTATGTTTTCCTTATTTCCCCTTGATGAGTCCGAGATTTGGACTCATTTAGGGCTTTGTTTATATAGATTTAATGTCCTCAAATGCTTAATTTGTGCCAATAACTAATGTAAAACCCTTGATTTTCAGGTACATGGATTGAGGAACAAAGCAAGTATACTAACTTGCAAAAAAGAACTAAACGAGCTAAAAGAATGAAGAAAGACAAGCCTGATGATCGCCAAGTTCACTTGGCGAATCGCCGAATGATTATTTGACCGCCTAACATTCTAGTGTGCCAAGCCCTGAGGGAAGTAACCAAGTCGGTGGATCACCAAGAAGTTCCTCGATGCAGTGCTAGATCGCCCAAAGTTACAGACCTTGAGGATGCTGAATGCCAAGGCAGAAGGGCGATGAAAAAGACGAGTGGTTCGGCGAGCCCGACTTACTTTGTCGAATGAGCTTTCGTAGCTTATTTTCGGCGACTATAAATACATTTTTGAACATTTCGTTTAGGATCTTTTATTCATCTATTAGCTATCTTAGAATTTTTTATCAATCTTAGAGACAGTTTTCTCTAGTTTTCCTTAGCTTTGAAGGATTGAGGAAATTCACTTTTGAGAAATTAGAAGTGGTTCTTTGAAAATCTTCAAATTGGAGCAATGTTAGAACGAAATCACTCTTACCCAGTTGATGGATAATCAATTTGGTAATGGGTTTTTACCTTTTTTATAATGTCTAGCTAAAACCCCAATTCTTGGGGTGTGATTATGTGATTATGAGGGATTTAGCTTATGAGTATTGCTAATTGTTAGTTTAAATGCCATTTAAAAGTGAGTTTAATCATTAATTATGGTTTAATTTAAGAATTGTTTTTGCAAATGCAGTTCTAGCTTTGTGTTCTTGGCTTGCTTGAGAGAGATGTTTTAAAACTAAGGTTTTTGGCTAATGGTTTGTGGGTATTGGGTTGACCTGAGTTTAGCTCGAGAGAGTAAATCCTAAACCCTTTTCTACACATTCAACTCGATAGAATGAATGGATTAAGGTGTGGGCTGGTCTTATTTTGCATGCTTGTTAATGTTCAAGAGAAATCACTTGATTCGGGGTAAGTTGTTTGAGAGGAAATTTACCTCCACTATAGCTTAGCCTACTCACTAATATCTAGCTATTTACTAATAGTAGCAATTACCCATTTGTCTATATTATCCTATAATCAATCACATCCCAAGAACCCATCTCATTATTGCTAATTTGTATTGCTTTTAACTACTGTTTGTAGTTGATAATAAAAACCAAAAACCGCCCATTTGGCATTCATGTCACCCTTTGATTTGAATGATGTCTTTACTCGATAATTTTTATTCATATGACTGATTTGACCATGCTCATACTTCAAAATTAAATCTAAACCACGTACTGCTCCCTGTGGGATTTGAACCCAACTCATATAGTTGGGTTATATATATTGATTAACGATCGTTGACGCTTAGAGTTGGATGAAGTGTCGTTGATAACTAAAATGGTACCGCTGTCGGGGAGTGGTGTTGCTTGAAATTCTTTTGGTGAAGTTGAATTATGTTCCTGTTAGTCATAGTTGAATCTACTTTTTTTTAGTTTTGGTTGTTGTATTTCTGTTAAAACAGAGGAAATGAGTATCGATGGAAGCAATGGTAGTCAAGTGGGCCACTAAGATGACATTGGCAATTCAACGATATCAATGAACTATATGTCAATGACCCAAATCTAGTGGGTTGAGTTGGTGCCATTCGCTTGCCTCAAGCTGAAGGGAACGCTGTGTTCCACATTACAAGTACCATGTTGCAGCTCTTGCAATTGAGGGGTCTTTTTTGGTGGGTATGCTTATGAGGATCCCCATGAGCATATACGGAACTTTGTTGAAGTTTGTGAGTTTTTCTCCTTTAAGAACAAATCTGACGAATCGGTCCGGCTTAGGTTGTTCCCATTTTCTCTAATAGGAGAAACATGTAAATGGTTCGTTAAGTTGACAACAGATTCTATCACTTCATGGTAAGAGCTCATTACTGCATTTCAAGTGTGATTATTTCCCCCTTCGAAGATGATGACTTTTCAGGACAACATCCAAAGCTTCAAGCATTTGGAGGGTGAGCCAATCCATGAGACTTAGGTAAGATTTAAGAAGTTAGTGCTATAATGCCCAACTCATGGATTGTCCGATAATGTCTTGCTGTAGTACTTTTATCGAAGCCTTGATTCGATGAACAATGGAGTGGCTGATCAACTTTCTCCGAGAGGTTTAATGCAACAACCTTACATTATAGCAGTCCAACTATTGGATGTCATGACAAAGATTAATCGGGCATGGTACACTCATGAAGATCAGGTCTCCCCTTTAAATTTTAAATTGACAAAGGAGCAACTTGAGAAAGATCAAGAGAGGGACCAAAACATGACAAAGATGATGACCCAACTTGACATTTTAGCCAAAAATATGATGTGTGCCGGTGCTAGGAGTGTAATGATATGGCTGTTGGGAGTGTAAACCCTGATTAGGCAAAGTTTGAAGCATTGTACAATGAGGAAATGAACTTCCTAGCCAACCAAGGAGGAGGTTATCGTGCAAACTACACAAAGCCGAGTGGAAACGAAGGTTGGAATAGAGATGAAGGCTGGAGAGACTATGATAGAGAGTGGCATTATCAGAATGCCACTTGGAAGGAAAGAGATGGGGAGAAGGATAGGTATGTTCTTCCCCACGAGCGTCAAAAGCCGAAAGATTCTGAGGGTGGTCGGACTGAGGATATGCTGTCACGTATTCTCAACAAGGTTGAAGGGTTAGATAAAGTTTTGAAGCAAATGAAGGAAGATGCATTGATTCTCAACCAGATGGTGACCTCTCATTCCGTCTCTATCAAGCAGTTAGAGATCCAAATAGGTCAAATTTCTTCACATCTTAACCCCAGACAACAAGGGGGGTTGCCTAGTGATACTATGGCAAACCCCAATAACGAAGCTTGAGTGGGGACTTGCGTTGTGCCACGATGTTAACTAAGGCGCTTCTTGGGAGGCAACCTAAGTTTTTGTTGCTTTTCATTTTGATTTGGAATAATGGGTGTTCATTGTGCAGGTGAAAAAGTGGAATGTGTTTGAAAAGTGCAGGTTGGCGAGACAAAAGTCAAGTCGGCGACTTACCAAAGAGGTTGGCGAGCCTGGCTTGGACCGCCGTTGGACTCAGGAAAATATCAAGTTGGAGTCTGTAAAACTCGGCAGGCCCTTGGACAAGTCAGCGACCCCGACTTTGCTTGCCGTTTAGACCTCCAAATTAGCTAGAGGTCCTGTAAAACTCAGTAAGGTAAGTAACCACTCGGCCTGTCACCGAGTGGTTCGGCGAGGAAAACTAATAACGCTGAATGGCAGCGTACTGGACGGTTTTTAAAAAGACAAAGGTTTAAACTTTCAAAATCTTTCATATTCCCTCATTTTTTAACTTCATAAAATCGCACCCGCTTTTTAAATTTTCAATGTTCTTCCATTTTATCTCTTTTTGGTCTTTGATCTTATGTTCAGAGTTGGAATTCTTTGCCGCCTAACGTCACATATTCATATTTCGGCATAAAGGTTGGGTTTTTTTGAACCCCAAACTGGTAATCAGCGGTTGAACTCACTTGCAATTGTTTTAATGTCATTAATGTGTGTTGGGCCTCTCTAAAATCATAATATGTGCTAGTTGTCATCCGTATTCTTGTAATTGCACTAAATTGCCTAAATGGTTGATTTCTCGATTTTCATGCTTTTAAATTGATTATAAACATGTGGGTTGCGTTAAAATGTTGTTGGGTCTAGTCGGGTGAAGTCTGAGTAACTCAAATTGTGCTAAATGATGTGCTTTGCCCAATGATGGAGCGTTTGACTTCATTCTTACGGGGGTTAAAGTTGTCAAATGGCCAATTTTGGCCAAACCGGGGGAAGTCTGAGTACCCTGGTGGCATGGGTCATATGGGTCTAGGCTGATTTGAGTTTATATGCTGTTTGATTTGTTTTCGGGCACTACAAGTTTGATTTTGGGAGTTGGGGTTGAAAATAGGCATGTTGGGCCGTTTGGGGAGCTGGGTTGAGCTTGCCAAACTACTCGGCAGTTCACCAAAGTCCCCCTAGATAGCCTTTAATTTCATAATTTGGTTGAATTTGGTTCTGTAACTTTCGGCGAGAAGTCTGAGCTTGCCGAGTTCACTCGACGACTCGTTGAGAGTCTTCCTTGATTGCCCTTTCGCGCCCCCAACCCGTAAAACATATTACAACTTTTGGCGGGCTAGCCGAATGGTGTCGGTGAATCGCCGAAGGGCCCTAAACATCGTTGACTTGCCATGTTTTTGGGAATTTTTTAGGCTAATCCTTTCGGCGAGCCCGATCTGGCTGGCCAAAGTGATTTGGTAACTTGCCGATCGATTTAGCGAGTCTTTCTACAACATGATTTCTACATTTTTCTTGGATTGTTTCTAATGCTTATTTTATGTATATTGCAGATATGGCTAGGACTAACTTGGGCAATAGTGGTATGCCACACCGAAAAAGAGCACGGGGTATTGATATCAATGCAGGAGCAGCTACTCCCTCTAAAAAGGGAAAACAAACACTTTCAAAAGGCCAAGGGCTTATGGATGGTTTTTGAGGATAAACTGTTGTCCATGGAGAGCCTAGAGGGCAGATATTCTAAGGTGAGGGACACACTCCAGTACCATCACTTTGATATCTTTATCAGGCCTCAAGGCCCGTATATCCCTATCTCGGTTTATGAGTTCTACGCTGCGCATGGTGAGCTAGTTCCCCAGGGGAAGAAGAAGGCCAGTGCCTTTAGACAGGTGAAGTCCGTAGTGGTCCGGGGGAAGAAGTGGGGTGCAACAATGATCACATCAATGCTGCACTTGACAGAGCCACCGAGTTTGAGCATGAGTATGAGGGGTAGCTACAACACATGCCCTGGATGATCTAAAGGGCTGGCTTTCTCCCTTGATTTTTGACACCACCTCGAGGTGGATTGAGGCAGGAGCTTCGATCGAGAAGAAGGATTTGAATGTAGCTGCGCGGTACTGGTTTGGATTCATCAGCAGCTCCATCATGCCCTTACGGAATAAGTCCATCCTCCGCCACCCCAAGGTGTCCTGTCTAGGATCCATCATCACACACAAGTGGCTCAACTTGAGACTCATTATTGAGCAAGTGATGACCATCAAGGCCAAACAGCGCTAGGCGTCCCTTTCCTTCCCGATCCTAATTACAGAGCTATGCCAGTGTGCTGAAATTCCTCATGATGTGAAGAGGGACATAGAGGTCACCCTCACATCTTCCACAGGTATCCGGCGTATAGAGGCCGAGTACACTCGGGATAAAGGGGATAGGAGGAGAGCGGCTCTAGTGGATACGTTCTCGGAGGTTGATATTGATTTGATACCTACAGAGGCATCTTTGCCTACTCCAGCTACTGGGCCTTCATGAACACCCGCTTCCACTTTCTTCCAGGCTCCTGGATCTTTTACTACTTCCCAGCACACCAGGTTTACTTAGGCCATGATACTGAAGATGGGGCACTTAGCCTATTTTGCCGATGTGCGGGCTACCCGGTTAGAGGCCAATGTACCTTGGATGATTGAGCGCGCCATCCTAGATATGTTGACACCCCTCCAGACATCTATTGACACTCTCACAACAAGAGTAGAGACTTGTGAGAGTCAACAGGGGCTACTTCAGAGATGACGGCTTTGAAGGCTGAGGTTGCAGACTTGAGGAAAGACGTGGAGTATCTAAAGTCTATGGACTTCACCTCTTTGTTTAAGGCTGTGAGACTCAAGGTGTTCTGAGCAATTTTGAGATGCCTTCGGCTACCACCAGAGATTTGCCTATGGAGGATGTGGCAACTGTTGCATTAGAGGAGGAGACCGATGAGGAGCAGCTTGGAGAGTGAGATGCCGCCATATATGATGATCTGGAAGAGTTGGAGGATGCGATGTTCGAGACTACCCACAGACCTCCTTGAGAGACACCACCATGGCTGGGTCTAGTAGAACTAGTGCTAATGTGACCCCGGGCATTGATTCCCTGATAGATGGAGCGATTATGTAGACAGGACCTTTCTTTACCTCCCTCTCTGTCATTTTTATCGACTTTTGATTATTTTGTTGCATTTGAGGATAACTGTCTTTTTGTTTGTGGTGGGGTGAGGTATATCCATACCTACCTCTTGTGATTATATTGTGTATATATTGGTTGTGTTTTTAAATTATGTGTTGATATTGATATTTGAGCTTCTGGCTCCTTGTTATGAATGAAAATGGTTTTTTGACCCATCTAATTTTTTTTTGTCACCTCTTATTGTGTTTGAATGTGGCTGTTCTTGTGCGAATTTGAGTATCGGTTATGATCAATACCGATTACTTGAATAACTCTCTTAATTAAGCAAAAATGAATGTGCGGCTATGATGAGGCCAAATGAAGTTGCATAGACAATTTGTGGACTGTTTGCATCTTGTTGTGACTAGCTAGTTATCGAATGGAGTCTCTTCTGATGAACATTGCACACTAGCAAAAGTATGGAGTCTCATTTGATACTGGTGCCAATGCCTTGTGTGATAAGCTTACCGTGAACCTTGTGTGATGACATCTAGAATTTGCCCCGTTGGTCCGGTTGACTAAGTGATGCAAGATCTTGAAATGATCTTAGACAACAATTTTGAAGAGTGAAACAAATTGACAATATACCTCTTTTGTGGCCAACCTTGTGAGATGTATGAACCTTGCTTGAACTCCTTTGAGCCTTATCCTTTTCTTGGAAGAAATTTGAGCAATCGAGACCCCTTTTTATTCATTCACTCATAATCCTCATGAAGTATGGTTTGTTTGAATATCCAACTTAGGCGAAAAGCCTAAGTTGGGGGAGTGGCTAAAAGATTAGGTAAATCAAGAAGAAGAAGATGGAACCCCTCCATATAAAAAAAGAGAGAAAGAAAAGAAGAAAGAAAAATAAAAAGAATGAAAAAGTTGTGAAAATTGCAAAAGAAATGGGGTGTTCGGTATTCCATTAGAGGTGAATAATGAGGTGAATTTCGAGCATGAGTAAAAATGCTCAAGAAAAGGAAGAAAATTGATGTTCATACCATATTTTAGGAGGATAGCAGCCACTGAGCCTAAATGACCATACCTTTATACTCAACCTCGTTACAGGCTTTGGAAAGACATTTTTTAACTTGAGCGAGCTGAAATGAATGTTGATTGGAAAATAAGGGCAAACTTATGGGTAAATTCATGCATGTGTTCATCTTTGTGAGTGTGAGAGTTCTATGTGATTCAGAAACTATAAATTGTTGAAGAATTGTGTGTGAATATGGAATCATCTTTGTTGTGAGGGCATTTGAGTACCTTTGTTGAGCTTGAATTTGCATTTGAAGCAAGTATTGTGAACTTGAACATCTTTGATAATGGTGAGTCATAACTTGAATCTTTGAGTGCACAATTGACCCTTGCATGAGTAGGTTGAGTTTTGTTGTGTACATTCATTATTGAGTCTTTTCTAGCACTGTTTGAGACATCATTTTTGATCTCTTGAACTTGAGTTTTACTAAAGGACAAGCAAAAGTTTAAGCTAGGGGTGTTGATGAGTCTGAGATTTAGACTCATTTAGGGCTTTGTTTATATAGATTTAATGTCCTCAAATGCTTAATTTAGGCCAATAACTGATGTAAGACCCTTGATTTTTAGGTATATGGATTGAGGAACAAAGCAAGCACACTAATTTGCAGAAAGGAACAAAACGAGCTGAAAGAATGAAGAAAGGCAAGCCTAGTGATTGCCAAGTTCATTTGGATAATCGCCGAATGGCTATATGATCGCCTAAATTTCAAATGTGCCAAACCTTGAGGGAAGAAACCAAGTCGGTGATAGAAAGGAGTAGTCGGCGGATCACCTAGTAGTTCTGCGATACAGAGTTAGATCGCCCAAAGTTACTAACCATGAGGATGCTAGATGCTAAGGCAAAAAGGTGATGGAAGAGACCAAAGGGAGGCTCGCCGAGTGGTTTAGCGAGCCTGACTTACTTCGTCGGATGAGCTTTTGTAGCTTTTTTCGGCAACTATAAATACATTTTTGAACACTTAGTTTAGGATTTTTTATTCATCTATTATCTATCTTAGAATTTTTTATCAATCTTAGAGACAATTTTCTCTAGTTTTCCTTAACTTTGAGGGATTGAAGAAATTCACTTGTGAAAAATTGGAAGTAGGTATTTGAAAATCTTCAAATTAGAGCATTGTAAGGACGAAATCACTCTTACCCAGTTGATAGATAATCAATTTGGTAACAGTTTTTACCTTTTATAATGTCTAGTTAAAACCCCAATTCTTAGGGTGTGATTATGTGTTTATGGGCAGATTTAGCTTATGGGTATTTCTAATTGTTAGTTTAAATGCCAATTAAAAGTGAGTTTAATCATTAATTGTGGTTTAAATTAAGAATTATAGTTGCAAATACAGTTCTAGCTTGTGTTCTTGGCTTGCTTGAGAGAGAGGTTTTAGAACTAAGGTTTTTTTTAATGGTTTGTGGGTATTGGGTTGACCTGGGTTCAGTTCGAGAGAGTTAATCCTAAACCCTTTCCTTCAGATTCAGCTCAAGAGAGTGAATGGATTAATGTATGGGCTGGTCTTATTTTGTATGCTTGTTAATGTTCCAGAGAAATCACTTGATTTGGGGTAAGTTGTTCGAGAGGAAATTTACCTCCACTCTAGCTTAGCCTACTCACTAATATCTAGCTATTTACTACTAGTAGCAATTACTCATTTGTCTATATTAGCCTATAATCAATCACATCCCAATAACCCATCTTATTATTGCTAATTTGTATTGCTTTTGACTGCTGCTTGTAGTTGATAATAAAAACCAAAAAACCCCTATTTGACATTCATGTCACCCTTTGATTTTCATGATGTCTTTACTCGATTATTTTTATTCATATGACTGATTTGACCATGTTTATACTTTAAAATTCAATCTGAACCATGTACCGCTCCCTGTGGGATTCGAACCCAACTCATATAGTGGGGTTATATATATTGATTAACGATCGTTGACGCTTAGAATTGGATGAACTGTCTTTGAATCATTATTAATCTTCTCTTGTGATCATATTTTATGTTTTAAGCATATCCCTCATACTTATTACATTTCACTTACTATTGCATACGTGTGCCTACATTTTTTCCAATATAGGGTCTGATGATCGTTCTCCTCCCTCTTATGGCTAAGTTGCTTGATTGCTAGCTGAAGACATGGTGAGTCATCATGCTTCGAGGACCATTGCACCTTACTTTTTCTTATATTTAAATTTTCCATACGTTGTATGTAGTGTATGAGTTACGTACCAACCATTTTTGATGTATTAGATTGACTTGTTGAGAGTATGATTTAGATTTCTGTTTTTAAGTCAAACTCTTGATGATATGAGACTTTCTACTGAAATTCTCGTATTTTCTATTTTGTTGTGTTGTATGTATGTCAAGTAGGTTTTTTTTATAGTGCTCAACTACACCTTTGATGATTTAAATTAGAGCGTTGGAGGTCGTCATCAAGTATAAGTCCAATGATGAGGGGTCGATCCAATGTGGAATGATATGAAAAATGATTCAAATATGAAGTACGAAAGTGTTCTAACTTCTTGTATAATGAAATAAACAAAACGCAACATAATGTAAATCAATAAATTTCGATTATCAATATTAAGAGGATTTAGTGACCTATTGTTAACGAAGAAAATTAACGCAGGGTTTGAGCAAATAGAGAGGAAACTTTAGGAGTATGTGCACAATCAAATACTAATTCCACTTAATTGGTAATGACTAATTGTTTTAAGTTGTTCAATCTCTATGGGTAGTATGAATTATAACTATATCAACCATTTTTCAATCAACTATTATGTTTCAAGAAAGTTCTTTCGAATCTCAACAAGATTACAATGCAAAGCAACCCAATTCTTTAATTTAACCCACTTTATCAAGTTTGGTTGTAAATACAAGAGTCAATACCACTATCAATTATATGCTCCACCCTAAGCATCTTTTACAAGCAAACACAGAGAACTAATGCTAGAACTAAATTTGCAACTTCAATCCATAGATAAAAACATGAGTAAATAACTGAATCCATTTCAAAACAACAATAAATCTAATAATTAACAATACCCAAAAGCTAATTTGTATATTCGATTACATAATCACACCTCTAAGGTAATGGGTTTTAGCCAAGAATAGTAAAAAGTAAGTAAGACTTACCAAGAATATGTTCCATCAAGATACCAAAATCTTTAATACCCAATGCCAAAAACTAAGGCTAAAACCATTAAACCTCAACATCTTAGCTCAAAATGTTCAAGAGAACAAAAGTTTCTATCAGTAAAATATTCAATAAAGTAAATTGGTGCCACTGCTAGGTAGCGGTGTTTAGAATTCTTTTATTGAAGTGTTTTTGTGAACTGTTTTGGTTGTTTTCTCTCAATAGGTTAAGAAATGAGTGTGAACGGGAGTAATGCTGCTAGTCAACTTGGAAAGAATGCTGACATCATAAACTTAAACGATGTCAATGTTGATCAAATGAGAATCTCTAGTTCTATTCATTTGCCCCCAACTATGGGCAACACTATTTTTCATGTGACCGAAACTATGCTTCACCTACTGCAAATGAAAGGTTTCTTTGGGGGACTTTCTCATAAGGACCCTCATGATCATGTTAGAAATTTCGTGGATGTGTGTGGACTATTCTCCTTTAACAATATCTCTCAAGAGTCAATCCAGCTCCATTCGTTTCCCTTTTCTCTAGTAGGGGAAGCAACGAAGTCTTTACACCCCGTATCAAAAAAGGGAAATAAAGAAAATTTTGGGAAGTTGCAGGTGCCAACCACGTAGGCCAACCACGGCCCATGGGTAGAACCACGAACCGTAGTGTGGTCCGAATTGGCAACCCTGCCAAGTCTTTTAAGGCTTAGGACCATAGCCAGACCTACGGACAGTAGGTCAGACCACGGTCCATGGTTGGGATTCGTGGTTCACTGGCAAAAAATTGACTCTCCTACCACGAATGACGATCTGCCAGGACAGATCGTAGGTCAGACCACGGTCCATCACCAGGGGTCCTTCGGTGGTGGGCTGCCAATTATTTTTAGGGTCAGTTGGGTCTTTACCTAATTAACGCTTATACGACATCATTTTACCCTTCACTAAGACCCCTATATAAGAATTATAAACCCCCAAATTAACCCATTAACTTTATTCTTCTAAAATCACAAAAGAAAAAATCTCCAAAATATTTCTCTCTCTAAAAACATGAAGAAGAAGATTCAAACTAGGGTTTCAACTCAAGGTCTCAACTCTTCCATTGAAGGCTAGTATATAGATTCAAGGTATGATAGTTTTCATCCAGGGATTCCTTCCATCCATGGAGTTCCCAAATTCCTCTATTTCAAAAGGTAGAATTCCCCAATTAAGTTAGGGTTTTCTTCAATTACTATGGGTTCTTTTGATTATTGATTTATATGATTGAATTATGATCTCTAATGCATGAATTGATAAAATATGATGATTTTATGATGATTTCCCCTATGAACCCATGTAATCCCCTAAGTTTTCAAGTTATTACTAATATGATATGGGATTTGAGCTTAAAGGAAGAGTTTTATGAAATTAAACATGTATTGCTAGCTTTACATAAATTTATGATGCAATCCATATCTAACCATGTTTTATAGGCATTGATGATTGAAAGTGGGTTTCGAACTTGAACAGGTAAATTTTGGACTTATCCATTTTCTCATTAAATCTATGAAAATGTATTAAGGATGCATTGAGAATAAAGTATCAATGATGATATGTTGTTGTGTTGTTCGAAGGACATTCTCATAAACACATATAAGTATGATGTAAAGGTTTTCTCACATAAAAAGGATTCTTAGGTTGAAAGGCTTTCTCACCTAAATGAATCAAGAGTAAAAGCTATCCTAATGAAACTAGCATGGATTGATTATTCTAGGATGCCTTTCCATGCATAATAAGGTCAAAGTAAGAAATGACTATTCCATGGGATTTATGCTGAGCACTGAGAGGATATTGAGATGGAAGCTCTGTTGTTAGTAGAGACCAGGTTTCAAGAAGCATCTCTTTTTCCCTTACCTATGTTCACCTAGAGGATGATTGTATTAGATAGACATTAGCTAGTCGATAGCAAGAAGTTCATGGTTCTACCTTGGCAAATATAATAACCCTTTTTGGTATGGGAGACACCGGGGATCATGTTATTGCTCACATAGTCTCTATGTCGGTTAAGGATAATTCCCCATATTAAAAATGAATTAAGGTTACTTCAAGAAGTATCTCACATGATTTCAAAGGTTTTAGAGATGAAGTTAGCTTCTATTCACCATTATTTTATGACTTATGCTTTATAACTTTTTTATATCATGTTTAGCTTGGTCAATTGCATGTCATGAAATGAAATATACCTTTTAGCATGTTTTAAATTTTCTATGCATGGCTATCATACTTGGTACATTGTTTTGTACTAATGCATACTCTTGCCTACATTTTACCCAACTACTAGTCACAGTCGTCAGTTTCATGGCTAGTGGTTGAGTTTCAGATTTCTGAGCTTTGGTGAGTCCTCATGCTTTGAGGATGGAGGTTATTGTTTTTATTTTCTTTCATGTATTTCTCTTTCGAAAATGATATATGAACTAAGCCCAATTTCATTCTATTGTATTAGATAACTATGATGAGACAAGTGTTTTAGACTATTGTTTTTCTTTTATAAAATAATTTTTGTACTTGTACTACTGTTTTACTCTTATTGTTCTATTTATTTAATATGATGAAAGCTAAGTGGCTTGTATGGAGTCCTTCGGGGTTCTATACGCCATGTTTCATCTAGGGAGTTCCCCTGGGTCGTGAAAAACTTGGTAAAGAGAGTACAAGGTTTAGAATGGTCCTAGGATGTCTCATAAGCCACGTCTAGTAGAGTCTTGTTCCTAAGTGGGAAGCATGCTATATGAGAGGGTACAAGATGATTAGGAAACTCCATTTCTTTCATTACTCTTAAGTCGTGCAATAGAATTTAACTTTATAAAGTCTCTCTCCTAATCCTTATCCTATGTTCTTCTGGATTTGGCTACTAGAAGAGCTTATGATCCAAAGAATGTGAGGGAGAATGAGGAACAAGAAGCTCCTCCCCAAGCTCCTCAAGTTACGGTCGATCTGTTGGCTGAGCAAATGTCTTATGCAGAGTTTAGGATTGCTTTTCAAGTGTTGGCTCAAGTAGTGAAAGCCTAAGCCAATAGGGATGTTGCAATTCCCATGAACCCAAATGTGGGTATGACGGCTTCAAGAGTGAGGAACTTCACTAGGATGAATCCTATGGAGTTTCATGGTTCAAAAGTTGAGAAAAATCCTCAGGAATCTATTGATGAGATCTATAAGGTTTTGATGATCATGGGAGTTATATCGGTGGAAAAAACTGAGTTGGCCACCTATAAACTAAAAGGAGTGGCACAAATATGGTATAACAAATGGAAGGAAGGAAATTGAAAGATGCGGGTCCTCTTGATTGGGAGAAGTTTAAAGTTGCTTCTTTTGATAGGTTCTTTCCCCTTGAGATGATGGAAGCCAAGGTGTTTGAGTTCATTAATCTCTGACAAGGGAGTATGAGTGTGAGGGAATATGATCTAAAGTTTTCTCAATTGTCGAAATATGCTCCAATAATGGTTGCAGATTCAAGGGCTAGAATGAGTAAGTTTGTTTCGGGTGTGTTTGAAATAGTGGTTAAAGAGTGTCGTACCATCATGCTCATTCATGACATGGACATCTCTCGTCTCATGGTGCTTGCACAACAAATTGAGAAGGAAAAACTTAAGGAAAAGTCTAGAGAGGTAAAGAGGGCTAAGACCAGTGATGGAAATTTCTCTTATGCAAGGTCCGATGGACAAGGTCGTCCTATATTTCGATTAAGTTTTCTGGTAAAAAATCCTCCAATGCTTCTCCCAAGTTCAACAAAGATAGGGTGTCTAACCCTTTGCCTCAAGGAGGTAATGTTAGTGGATCTTCATTGCCTAGGTCTACTTGAACTAAGTGTGGAAGGAAGTACGAGGGTAAGTTCCTAGCCAGCACAAATGGTTGTTTCGATTGTGGTAAAAGTGGTCACAAAATGAGGGATTGCACAATGCTTGCGGCTAAAGGAAGAGAGGGCAATCAAGCTCCTCTTAGTGGTTCGGGTTCCAAAGCTTCTAAGCAAAACCACTTCTATGCACTTCAAACTCATGGTGATCAAGAGAGTTCTTCGAATATGGTTACCGATATGTTGAAAGTTTTCTAACTTGATTTATATGCTTTACTTGATCCCAATGCTACTTTATCTTTTGTGAGGCCATATGTGGTTATGAGATTCGATGTTCTCCTTAATGTGTTGTTAGAACCTTTTTCTGTCTCTACTCTTTTTATGGCTATGAGGGTCTGTAGAAAGTGTCCCATTTCCTTGTCCCATAGTGTTGATCTTGTTGACTTGGTAGAGCATGATATGCTAGATTTTGATGTTATCTTGGGTATGGATTGGCTACACTCTTGTTATGCTTTTATTGATTCTTGAACTCGTGTACTCAAGTTTCAGTTTCCAAATGAGCACGTCTTAGAGTGGAAAGGTGAAAATTCTACGCCTAAGGGTCAGTTTGTCTATTTTCTTAATGCTAGAAGATGATTTCTAAGGGTTGCATTTACCATCTAGTTAGGGTGAGGGATGTAGATTCTGAAACCCCTTCTCTTGAGTTGGTCCTCATTGTAAATAAGTTTTTGGAAGTGTTTCGAGATGACTTACCTAGTATTCCTCCCGAGCGAGAAATAGACTTCGGTGTTGACCTTCTCCCAGATACGTAACCTATTTCTATTCCTCCTTACCATATGGCTCTAGCAGAACTTGAGGAGTTGAAAGAACAATTAAGAGATCTGTTTGACAAGGGTTTCATTCGATTGAGTATCTCTCCATGGGATGCTCCAAATTTTTTGTTAGGAAGAAGGATGGTTCTCTTTGTATGTGTATTGACAATCATCAGTTAAACAAGGTGACGATTAAAAATAAGTATCCTCTTCCGAAGATAGATAATTTATTTGACCAACTTCAAGGGGCAAGTTATTTCTCTAAGATTGATCTCCGATCTGATTATCACCAATTGAGGGTCAGGGAAAATAAAATTCTAAAGATGACTTTTTGAACTCGGTATGGTCATTATGAGGTTTTGGTAATGTCATATGGGTTGACTTATGCTCCTATGACGTTTATGGATTTGATGAATAGCGTGTTTAGACAATACCTTGACATGTTTGTGCTTGTGTTCATTGATGATATTTTGATCTACTCAAGAAGTAAGGATGAGCATATTGATCATTTGAGGATCGTGTTGCAAATTCTTAGAGACCAACAACTCTTTGCAAAGCTTAGCAAATGTGAATTTTGGTTAAGGTCCGTAGCTTTCCTTGGTCATATTGTTTCAAGTAAGGGTATTGAGGTAGATCCTAAGAAGATGGATGCGGTTAAGACTTGGCCTATACCTCTAACTCCTTCAGACATTAGAAGTTTCTTGGGTTTGGTCTATTACTATAGAAGGTTTGTTGAATGATTCTCCTAGATTGCCTCTCCTTTGACCGCTTTGACTCAAAAGAAGGCTAAGTTCATATGGTCTGAATTATGTGAAAAGAGTTTTCAAGAGTTAAAGCACATACTTACTTCCGCTCTGGTGTTGACCTTACCGGAAGGGACATATGGTTTTGTGGTTTATAATTATGCCATGAGAATTGGGCTAGGATGTGTGCTTAGGCAAAATGGTAAAGTTAGGCAATTTAAAGTTCAAGAAAAGAATTATCCTACTCACAACCTTGAATAAGCGGCGGTCGTTTTTGCTTTAAAGATTTGGAGACACTATTTGTATGGATTTCATGTAGATGTCTTTGTAGACCACAAAAGTTAGCAATATGTGTTTCATCAGAGTGATCGAAATCTTCGCCAAAGAAGGTGGCTTGAGTTATTGAAGGATTGTGACATGAGTGTTCTTTATCACCCCAGTAAAGCTAATGTGGTAGTGGATGCTTTTAGTCTATTATCACTGGGTAGTGTTACTCATATTGAAGAAGAAAATAAAGAATTGGTTCGAGATATTCATAGATTGGCTTGATTAGGTGTTTAATTGGTGGAATCCACCAAGGTTGGTGTTATGGTTCACAATGGTTCTGAATCGTATTTTTTGGAGGATGTGAAAGCCAAGCAACGTCTTGATCTAATTTTGGTAGAATTAAAAGAAGTGGTGCTTAAGAAATCTGTTGAGGATTACTCCCAAGGGGGAGATGGGGTACTTAGATACCTAGGTCATTTGTGCATTCCAAATGTTGATAACTTCAGGGAACAAATCTTGTCAGAAGCCCATAGTTTGCAGTATTCCATTCACCCGGGAGCCACCAAGATGTAGTGTGATTTACGGGAGGTCTATTGGTGGAATGGGATGACGAAAGATATTGCAAGATTTATGGCTAAGTGTCTAAATTGCCAACAAGTAAAGGTTGAGAATTAGAAATCGGGAGGTTTGTCCTAAGTGATTAGCATTCCTATTTGGAAGTGGGAAGCCTTGAATATGGACTTTATTGTTGGGTTTTCTCGTTCCCGGCGACAACATGATTCAATTTGGGTGATAGTAGATGAGATGACAAAATCGGCTCATTTCCTTCCCATCAAGATTTCTTAGTTGGCCAAGGACTATGCTAAGATGTACTTAAGAGAAAAGGTAAAATTGCATGGAGTACCTTTTCTCATTATTTCCGATCATGGTACCCAATTCACTTCTCAGTTTTAGAAGTCATTCCAAAAAGGGTCTTGGCACTAAGGTTAAGCTTAACACGAACTTTCATCCCCAAATTGATGGGCAAGCAGAGTGTACTATCAAAACATTGGAAGATATGTTAAGGCCTTGTGTGATTGATTTTAAGGGTAAGTAGGATGACCATTTGCCATTGATTGAGTTTGCCTACAATAATAGCTATTACTCGAGTATTGATATGGATCCATTAGAGGCACTATATGGAAGGAGGTGTAGAACTCCAATTGGTTTGTTTGAGGTGGGTGAAGTTGCCCTAATAGGTCCTGAATTTGTACATGAGGCCGTAGAAAAGTTTGACTTATTAGAGAAGGGTTGAAAATACTCAAAGTCGACAAAGTCATATGTCGATGTAAGAAGAAGGGTTCTTGAGTTTGACATTCATAATTGGGTTTACTTGAATATCTCACCCATGAAAGGTGTAATGAGGTTTGGTAAGAAAGGGAAGCTTAGTCCCCGATATGTAGGCCCTTATCAGATTTTGAGGCGTGTTGGTAAGGTTTTTTATGAGATAGATTTGCCAAATGAGTTAGCATTGGTAAATCCAGTTTTCCATGTCTCTATGTTGAAGAAATGTGTTGGTGAACCGACATCCATAGTTTCCTTAGAAGGTTTGGGAGATAATGAAAGTCTTTATTATAAGGAAGTTCTGGTTGAGATTTTGGACCGACAAGTTAAGAAGTTGAGAAACAAGGAAGTCAATCCCATGAAAGTATTATGGAGGAATCAGTTAGTTGAGGGTGCTAATTGGGAGGCAGAGGCCGATATAATGTCCCAATATCCTCACGTATTTCCTTCTACTCCTACTCTAGCTTGAGGTAATGAGTTCCTCTAGGTTTGATCTTTGTTTTGGAGTCATGTGTTTTATGTTTATCCATGATTTCATTATGTTATGCATGTTCATGAAAAACTTGTGTTTTGAAAGAAAATGAGTTTATCTGATTGATTTTTTCCTTATGGTGTTGTGCATTAACTATGAGTTGCCTATAGACTTCATGTGATGAATTAATAAACATGCTTTAGCTATGTTTTTTGAGAACAAATTGCATATAGGCTCCATGAGATTGTGTTGATCATCCTTTTAGCTTGGAGAAGGTAGTTCCTCAACATGAGAAAATTTTAAATTTCATGCATATTGGGTTGCTAGATATAGTTCCTACTTCTTTATGATGCATTGAGTATGTTTAGTTTCGAATTGATGCTTCCTCCTTGTATATGTGCATTGCATGCATGAGGGGCTGTTAGAATTAGTTTCACCCGTTTTATGATCTTTTGATATTATCTTAGCTTTGAGTCGATAGTTCCTCCTTGGTTGTATGCACTACATTGTAGGTTGGGTTGTTGGTTTCTCCCCTATTCTCTTAGAACCAATTTGAATCTCGTTCGTGGATGAGTGGTCCCAAGGGGGAGATATTTAACACTCTGTACCCAAAAAAGGGAAATGAAGAAGATTTTGGGAAGTTACAGGTGCTAGCCACGGAGGCCAACCACAGCCCGTGGGTAGAACCACAGACCGTAGTGTGATTTGTGGATTGGCCACCCTTCTAAGTCTTTTGAGGCTCAAGACCACGGCCACACCTACGGACTGTAGGTTAGACCACAGTTCTTGGTCGGGGTCCTTGGTTCACTGGAAAATACTGGACTTTTTGACCACGAATGACGGTCCACCAGGATGGACCGTAGGTCAGACCAAGGTCCATCGACTGGGGTCCGTCGGTACTGGCTGCCAGTTATTTTTAGGGGCAGTTGGGTCTTTTCCTAATTAATTAACTCATATACTACGTCGTTGTACCCATCACTAAGACCACCCATATAAGCATTTTAAACCCCTAAATTCGCCTATTCACTTCATTCTTCCAAAATCACAAAAGAAGAACTCTCCAAAATATTTCTCTCTCTAGAAACTTGAAACAAAAAGAAAATTCAACCTAGGGTTTCAAGTCAAGGTCTCAATTCCTCCATTAAAGGATAGCATTCGGATTCAAGGCATGATAGTTTTCATCCATGGATTCCTTCCATCCATGGAGTTCCCAAATTCCTTTATTTCTAAAGGTAGAATTCCCCAATTAATTTAGGGGTTTCTTCTATTACCATGGGTTCTTTTGATTATTGATTGATATGATTTAATTATGATCTCTTATGCATGAGTTGATGAAATATGATGATTTTCTGATGATTTCCCCATGAACCCATTTAATCCCTTATGTTTTCAAGTTATAAATCATATGATATGGGATTCGAGCTTAAAGGAAGAGTTCTATGATATTAAGCATGCATAGTGATGAGTCTGAGATTTGAACTTATTTAGGGATTTATTTACAATGATTTGGTGTCTTCAAATGCTTATTTTGTGCCAATAATTGATGAAAACCCTTGATTTACATGTATTTGAATTGAGGAACAAAGCAAGGACACTAATTTGCGAAAAGAAACAAAGTGAGATAAAAGAATGAAGAAAAGTACGCTTGGTAATCGCCAAGTCCACTTAGCGAGTCGCCGAACGACCTCTTAACCGCCTAAAGTTCTAGTGTGCTAAGCCATGAAGGACAAAATCAAGTTGGTGACAGAAAGGAGCAGTCCGCGGATCGCCGAGTGGTTTCGCAAATGCACTGTTGGATCGCTCAAAGTTACAGACCTTGAGGATGCTGAAGTCCAAGGCAGAAGGGCAATGGAACTTACCAAAGGGTGGATTGACGAACTGATCAGTGAGCCCGACTTACTTCACCGAGTGACTATTCGCAACACATTTTTGGAAACTATAAATACATTTTTGAACATTTAGTTTAGTATCATATTTTCATTACATCAATTATCATTTTAGCAGTTAATATAATTTTTCAATTTGAACTCTTAGTATTGAGACACGTTTTCCCTAGTTTTTCCTAAGAGCTTTGGAGAATTGAGGTTTTTCACTGAGAAATTGGAAGTGGGTTATTGAGATTATTCGACTAGGAGCATTGTAAGGACGAAATTAATCTTACCCAGTTGATGGAAACTCAATTTGGTAACGATTTTTATCTTTTTATGATATCTAGATAAAACCCAAATTCTTGGGGTGTGATTATGTGATTATGGGATGACTTAGTTTATGGGTATTGCTAATTCTTAGTTTAAATGGTGTTTAGAAGTGAGTTCAATCATTAATTGTGGTTTAATTTAAGATTTGTACTTGCAAATACACTTCTACCATTGTGTTTTTGGCTTACTTGAGAGAGATGTTTTAAAATAAAGATTATTGATTGATGGTCATTGGGTATTGGGTTGTCATGGGTTCAGCTCAAAAGAGTGAATCCTAAATCCTTTTCCATACATTCAGCTCCAGAGAGTGAATGGACTAAAGCGTAGGCTGTTCTTATTTTGTATGCTTGTTGATGTTCAAGAGAAATCAACTTGATAGAGGGTAAGTTGTTCGAGAGAAAGTTTACCTCCTCTATATTCTAGCTTATTCACTAATATCTAGCTATTTTCTAACAGTTGCAATTACCCACTTGTCAATATTAGCCTATAATAGCATCACATCCTAAGAACCCGCCTCATTATTGTTAATTCGTGTTATTTGCTGTTTTTGTAGCGGATAATTAAAACCAAAATCCCCTTTATTTGACATTCGTGTCACCCCCTGATTTGAATCATGTTTTTATTCGATAATGTTTGTTCCTATGACTGATTTGATCATATTTGTACTTTCCTATTAAATCTTAAACACGTACTGCTCCCTATGGGAATCGGCCCCAACTCATTTAGTTAGGTTATATACTGATTAACTATCGTTGATGCTTATAATTGGATGAAGTGTCTTTGAAACAATCTTAATCAAAAATGGTGCCGCTGTCGGGGAGTAGTGTTGGTTAAGACTCGTTTGGTTAAGTTGAATTTTGTTCTTGTTAGTCATAGTTGAATCTACTTACTTTTAGTCTTGGTTTTTCTTGTGTTTGTGTTTTGAGTAGAGGAAATAAGCATATCTTGTAGCCATGGTGACCTAATGGACCACCCTCTTTTGATATTGATTATTCTTATGGATAACATCCTAACTTTCAAGCAATTGGAGGGTGAGACTATCCATGAGTTGCCAAGATTTAAGGCACTATTGCAGCAGTGCCTAACTCATGGAATTCTAGATAAGATGCTACTAGAGTGCTTGTACAGAGGTCTTGGTCCTGAAAATTGAAAAGTGGCTGACCAACTTTCTCTGGGTTGTTTGATATGACAACCATATGAAACAACAGCCCAACTTCTTAATGGCATGATTAATATCAACAAGGAGATAGAAAAGGACCAAGAATTTGCCACATTGTTGACTCAGCTGGATGTCTTGGCCAAGAAAGTCATGAAATTGGAAGTAATGTACAAAAAGAGAGATAGGTACATTCCTCCTCACAAGCGTAGGAATCCCAAGGAGTATGAGGGTGGGTAGATTGAGGAGATACTCATTCTCATTCATCACAAAGTTAGAGAACACGAAAGAGTGTTAAAAGAGATAAGAGACAATATCTCGATGCTGAACCAAATGACAACCTCTCATTCCATGTTCATTCAACTACTAGAAACCTAAATGGGTCAGGTGTTGTCTTGTCTCTACCCTACAACCAAAATTGAGTGGGGGACTTACATCATGCCACGACACTAACTAAGGTGCTTCTTGGGAGGCAACCCAAGTTTCTATTGCTTTATTTTTGTTTTAGAAATAATTGTGTATTAATTTTGCAGGTTGAAATATAAAATGTAATTGAAAAGTGCAAGTTTGCGAGCAAAACTCCAGTTGGATACTCGCTGACCTCGTCGGCGACTCGACGATGAGGTCGGTGAGCTCGACTTTAACCTTAGTTGGACTCAAGTAATTTTCAAATTGGAGTCTGTAAAACTTGGCGAGTCCAAGAGCAAATCAGCGTGTCGCCAAACAAGTCGGCGATTATGACTTTGTTCACCTTTTGGACCCCCACATCAATTGGAGGTCTTGTAAAACTAGATGAGGTAAGTGCCCACTCGGTGTGTCACCAAGTGGGTTGACAAGAAAAATTAATGTCTCCAAAAGGGCAAGAACTGGATGGTTTTTAAAGGCCAAAGGTTCAAAAGTTCAAACTCTTTTACATTTCCTCACTTTTTAACTTCCCAAACTCACACCTACACTATATTTCCCATATGTTTTCATTATTACCGCTTTCTAGTCATTGATTGTGTGTTTGGAGTTGAAATTATTTGCCGCCTAGCGTCTCAAAGTATATATTAGGCATAAAAGGTTGATTTTTCGAACCCCAAACTTATGTTTAGCGATTTTACACATTTGCAATCATTTTAATCTTAGTGATGTATGATGGGCCTCTCTGAATCATAAATGCATGCTTGTTAGCCTATTTTGAATATTAATATCTTGCCTTTATTGCCTAAGTGTTGATTTCCCAAAATTTCGTGCTTAAAATTGATCTAAATTGTTGGGTTGTACTAAAATATTGTTAGGTCTAGTAGGGTGAAGCCTGAGTAGCCCACATTTGTGTCAAATGATGTGCTTTGCCCAATGATGAAGGGGTTGACATCATTCTTAAGGGCTAAAGTCATCAAATGGCTAAATTTGGGCCAAACTAGGAGAAGTCTGAGTATCTTGGAGGCATGGATCTTACGGGTCTAAGCCTAATTAACCTAGTATATGTTTTGATTTTGTTTTTTGGGGCAGCAGGGTTGATTTTGGAAGTTGGGGTAGAAAATTGGCATATTGGGCAGTTTGGCGAGCTGGGTTGAGCTCGCCGAACCACTTGGCAGTTCGCTAAATCCCCCTTGATCGCCTCTAATTTCATGCTAATCTTGAGTTTTGGTTCTGGAACTTTTGGCAAGAATCTTGAGTTCGCAGAGTGTACTTAGAGACTCGCTGAAAGTCTTCTTTGATCGCCATTTCTGTGCCCCTAATCCTTAAAATACACTGTAACTTTCGGCGGGCTGTTCTATGCTCACCGAATGCTGTCAGTGATTCACCAAAAGGCCATTTCCATCGCCGACATGCCTAGTTTTTCGAGAATTTACTAGCCAATCCTTTCGGAGAGCCCTATCATGCTTGCCAAAATGATTTGGCAACTCGCCGATCTATTCGGCCAGTCTGCCTGCAACTATTTTTCTACAAATTTTCTTGTAATGAATCTACTCTTTTTGATGTTTTTGCAGATATGACTAGAACCAACCTCGTCATGCCTCCCCGTAAAAGATCATATGGCATAGTAATAAATGAAGGGGGAGCCAATCCTCCTAAAAGTGAAGGAAAGAGCGTCTAAAGGGAGGCAAAGGCAAGGGCAAGGGCAATAGGCCCGTGACTGAGGTTTCGGAGAACAACTTTGGTAGCGAGGGAGAGTCTTTTGACTCCCAAGATGCATTTTTTGAGCCTGCTAATAGCAAGTGTCCTTTTATGTGATGTATGCCTAGCTTGGAGTTTAGGCCTTCTATGCAATTGTTGGCTCAAGCCTTGACGGTTCAAGCCAATAGAGAGGTGGTGGCTCCGGCACACCCTATAGGGCGATTAGGTGCCTATAGGATTAGGGATTTTTTGAGGATGAACCCTCTGGAGTTTAGTGGCTCCAAGGTGGAGGAGGATCCAAATGGGTTCATAGATGAGGTTAACAAAACACTTGCTATCATGGGTGTAACTTCTAGAGAAAAAGCGGAACTAGCCGCTTACTAATTAAAAGATGTTGTTCAAATTTGGTAGGAGCAATGGAAAGATTCTAGGCCGGTAGAGGCTGGTCCCATAGATTGGGAGACTTTTAAGTTGGAATTTCTAGATAGGTTCTTTCCTTGGGAGTTGAGGGAGGCTAAGTTGGAGGAATTCATAAATCTTAAGCAAGGAAACATGAGTGCCAATGAGTATGCCTTGAAATTCACTCTTTTGTCTAAGTATGCTCCATCTTTGGTAGAAAGTCCAGGGGATTTGATGAATAGGTTTATAACGGGGGTGTCTGTTCTAGTAGAAGAAGAATGCCATATGGCAATGCTTGTTGATGATATGTATATCTCATGCCTCGTGGTGTTTTCCCAACAAATAGAGGAGTCAAAACTCAAAAAGGAGAGGGCTAGGGAGAAAAAAAGGTCTAGGGTGGATAATGATGTGTTTGATGGACATGGTTGTTCTAGGAATTGACAAAAGTTTTCCAGACAAGGAAATTCTAATGCTCCTAAGTATAAGGATGAGAGGGTATCTACCCCTAGGCCACAAGGGAAAGGTAGTGAGTCCCTATGGCCCACTTGTTCTAGGTGTGGTAAGTGGCATGAGGGTAAGTGTTTGGCCGGTATAGATGGTTGTTATGGATATGGTGAGAGTGGACACATGAAGAAAGATTGCCCAAAGGCAAAGGCAACTATAAGAGATGGTAAGCAAGTTTCCCCTAGTGGTGGGGACGATAAAACTCCAAAGAGGAATAGGTTTTATGCTCTCCAATCAAGAGAAGATCAAGAGTGATCTCCTCATGTCCCTTTCGGTATGTGCTTCTTTCATGTTTTAGAAAATTTCCAGATTTCTTGTCTTTTATGACTTGTTATGTTGGACTTGATGTTGTCCTTTACATGATTGATGTTTAGAAAAGCATGTGTGGGCTTACTCCCAAAGGGGAGATAGTGTACCTATTCCATAAGGTCTTTACATGATTATGTGTTGCTATGATATCTTTATGTATGTCTATGTAGGTGTGTTGGCCCTGTTAGAATTGATCTAATTGCATTGTGTTGCCTCATGTTGTAGCATCTTTGAGTCAATGTGCATCTTAGGCTCCATGAATTTATGTTGAGTATGTTTTAGCTAGGAGATGTTAGTTCCTCCTTGGAAATGATTATATATGTCTCTTTCTTGCATTTTTAGTTGCATTAGGTATGTTTAACTTGGAATTGAAGTTTTCTTTGGTTGTCAGTGTGCGTGTAGATGGAGTTCATGCATGATGGGTTGCTAGTCTAGAGTCGCTTCCTTTAAGAAGTGTTTAGAAAGGTCATTCGAGGATGAATGTACCCAAGGGGGAGATTTTGTAACAACCCGAAAACTAGTAGACCAAACTAGAGCCACAAGCTAGGGTTCTAAGGTTTGATGTATGAGAAATAGAATTGTAGATGAGACCTTACGTGCTTAGAATGAGGAGTTTATTCATATAGCGTCAAGGCACGTGTTAGACCTCATAGTTTAAGAGGTCATCTATGGATTGGTATAGGGTTTTAAGGGCAAAGGCCAAGGACAAGGGGGAAAAGCCTTAGCTAAGGGCCAAGACTGCCCAACCTTGCCCAAGACTGCCTCATGACCACGACCACTTTCATGGCCAGTGGGGTGGACCACGGTCCGTGAAGTTGTCTGTGAAAATAAATTAACCACATAGGAGGCAAGGCCTTGAGGCCAAGCTACTGCCCCAAGTCCACGACCACTTTCATGGCCAGTGGTGTGGACCACGATATACCTTAGGTTTGGAAGTTTTGGAGGTTGAGGGGGGCTACTTCCTAGAGGACCACGGGCACCACCACGGGATGTGGTACCCTTTCAAGGTCTATAAAAGTGGGTGTGACTGCTGGACGGGGTTTTTAAGTAAATTCCTATTCATCTAATGTAAAGTGACTTAAAGTTGGGGGGTTTTTAAGTGGGGGTCATTTTGTATGTCTTTTATTCACCTATTTAGAATATTTTAAGTCATTAGCCTCCATGTTTATGTCACTTTACATTAGACACAATTCGAAACCCAAAATCACTCCTCTCTCAAATATTTCTATCTCTAAGAAAAACCTCCATTGAAGAAGAAGCTAGGGTTGAAGCTAAGGTCAAGAACACAGATTCCATTGCTAAAGGCTGGTGCTAGGGCTTTGATTAAGGTATATTTAGCTCTTTATCTATGGGTTCTTCCACCCATAGAGCACCCTAAAATTTAGCCTAATTTGTGAAGAAGAACCCCAATCAAGCTAGGGTTACTTTTAATGTATGGGTTTTAGGTGAGTATGATTCCAAATAGTTGGATACTGCTTATATATTATTATTTTAGTGTTGATTCATGATATTATGAAAATTTTATGTGGATTCCTTAATTAACCCTAATTTTCAAAGTATGTGGGTTTGGGTCTTTTGATGAGAAATTGATGATTCTTTGCTAGATTCTCTTGGGTTGTTATCATGTATAGAGCTTATCCAAGAATGTGAATATGAAATCATGAATTGAACTAGAATTATGCATGTATGATAGAATATGAATTGAAATGATTAAGAATTTGGACTTTTGATGAATTATGCTTAGAATTGCTTATGACTAAGGCATAGGACTAATGTTCTTGTGATCTAGACTAGTATGATGATTGTGGAGTAATGCTTGAATGTAGGGCTTGAAGTCATAATGTTTATAACTAGGGCTTAAAGAGTAAGTCTAATATGATAGGATATCTTGCATATATGTAGAGTGTGAAAGGTTAATAACCTAAAATGAATCATGCTTGTTAGAATAGAATAGCTTGAGGTTGAGTCTTATGAATCCTTCATGTATAGTTGAATTATGTAGATTGGGATGGTAGATCTCATGGTAGCTTAGGATGGTAGATCTCATGGTATCTTGGGATTGAGGAATTAAGCTCTCCTAAGGTTAGCTTGAACTAGCATTGTTAGGATGCTCTTCATGGTAGCTTGCATTAGTCTAGGCATGGTAGCCTAGGATTGTGGTTGTATACTCTCCTATTGGTAGCTTGAAGTAGCATGGTTAGAATGCCTTCATGGTAGCTTGACTTGGATACGCCAAAACCATTTCATGGTAGCTTAGGATTGAGAAACCATACTCTCCTAAGGATTATTTAGGGTTGATGATTCATAATCTTCTAAGGATAGCTTAGAGTTGTTGATCCACTTGAAAGGTGGAGGTGCTTAACTGATTCGTATACTATAATCATGGCCTGGAAGACATAGTTTGATGAATTGAAGTATTATCTTGATATTGTTGTTTGAGTGTATAGTATGAAGGATCTCTATAGTAAATGTTGAATCTAGAATTGGTAGGCTTATGCATCTTTTTCGTGAAGAATGAATGTGTCTTGACTTGATGGTTATGAATTGATAGGCTCTAGGCATTCTTTTCATAAATAATCCAATGTAATGAAGACTCTATAATCGATATGCTAGTTGCATTCCTTTGTTAATGAGTCAATGTACCATGAATCGATAGGCTAGTAGCTTTCCTTTCGTGAGTATGAGAATGCAATGAGGGAATATTAATCAATAGGCTTATGGCATTCCTTTCATGTGGACCCTAATCCTTGAATATACCATGGATCAATAGGCTTAAGGCATTCCTTTCTTGGTAATGATGTACCATGGATCAATAGGCTTAAGGCATTCCTTCCTTGGTAATGATGTATCATAGGTCGATAGGCCTATGGCATTCTACATGTAATGTGAATGAAATAATCTATGGGAATGTAGGCTAAGCACCAAGTGGATAAGGTTAGATGCAAACTCTCCCATTGTTAGGTTAAAGTTCCAAAGAATATCTTCCTATCTCATAACTACGTTCCCACATAGGATATTAGTCAGTGGATCCAATGTGCATCCAAGCTAATATTATCGTTCTACCTTAGGCAAGTGGAACACCTCTATATGGTGTGGGGCTATACGACACCAGATTCCATGTCTAGATTGCAATGTCGGTTAAACTCTTATTCCCATCATGTGAGATATGCATTATGGTTTCCTCATAGGCTCTAAAAAGTATAGGCAGTAGTATGGGATGGTATCTATACATTGCACGAATACGCTTTGATTGGGTCATAGTGAGTTCTCTAAGTCAAAATGGCTAATGTATGAAAGTCCTCTAAATGAAGTTAAAGAAAAATGTTGACTTATTGTCTAAATGATATGATGAATGAGTAGCTTATATTGATGAAATGAGTTGCTTAGCACGTTATGTTGAAATAGAAGGGTTCTTGTCTATTGTAGCCTTGGGGAATATCTACGTGTGGTATGAAGAGGTTGTATGGGCAGCCACTTCATGTATTACTTAGATGTGTCTTAGGGTAACTTTAGATGAAGGTGCTAAGATGATGAAATGACTTACTTGACGAATATGCTTATGTGTTGTATGTTGGTACTAGTTAAGCATGATTACTTGTAATGTGAAGCATGATAAGCGGTAAGTTCAGTTTTGGTGATCTTAAGGTGGTACCTTAGTGTGGGTGGTGGTATGGGACACTACCCATACATTGCACAAGGTATAAGTTGAGGGTTACTTGAGGTGGAGGCTCAAGATAAAGGTAAAGGGTTGTATGTGATTTTTGTTCAAATGTGGTAAGGTGACTTGTATGTTGGTTGTGACTATCTATTACTATGCCTCTTTTATACATGTTCATGAAATTTTTACTAAAATGGCATAAAGCATTACTTTCAACCACAATGTCCCTTTTAAAGCATGTTTTTGCATGGTCATCATTCTTAGTACATTTTTGTGTGCTAACCGATATTCTCTTATTTTTACTACAAGTGAAGGTTCCAGCAAGTGATTGATCCTAACTAGGTTGAAGTGCTTGGATAGAGTTTTCCTCCAAGTCTTGGTATGTCCTCATGGATTTGAGGACTAGAACTCTTATGTTTCCTTTTGTTAATGTAATAGACATTTAGTAGTTTTCGATTGTAAAGGGGCGTGTCCCTAGTATGTTTTGAGATTGTGTCTGAGATAGCCATGTGAGACTTAGTCTTCCGCTGTGTCTTTTTGAAAGATTGTTAATTGAATGTTTTAAATCATATGGTTTTATTAAAGGAAGTTTTAATTTCGTACTATTTCTATTATCGATGCGATGAATGAATGCTATGAGGCTTGAAAACCTACGTCTTTCAAAAAGTACGAAATTAAAACTTCCTTAATTTCAGAGTATATGGTTTTGGGAATGGTATCAGAGTATATGGTTTTGGGAATGGTTTTAGGGTTGATGTCTCCCAAGCCATATCTAGTAGAGTCCTGTTCATCGGTGTGAGTCGCGACACATCTATGAGCGAGAGGCTATAGGATGCTAGAAAGTTACAATTCTTTCATATTCTTGAACTTGTGCCTTAGAGTTTAGCTTTATAGATGTCCTTTTTCCTAATCCTTCTCTTGTGTTTATAGGAAATGAATACAAGGGCTAAACCAAGAAGGGCGGATGAGAAGATGGTGAATGAGGGAGTTCCTCCCCAAGGTGACCAAGTTCTTATAGGCAATCAGGGAAACCAAGTTTCGGTAGTTACCCTAGACATGACTAATGAAGAGATTAGGACGGCTTTTCTAACTCTAGCTCAAGCCATGACGGCTCAAGTTAATAAGATATGGGGCCTAGGGTGAATGCTAATGAGAGTACCGTGGCCTCAACGTTGAGAGACTTTGTGAGGATGAATCCTTCTATCTTTCTTGGCTCGAGAGTGGGAGAAGATCCCCAAGAATTCTTCGATGAAGTCTATAAGATAGTCAATGCTACGGGAGTAACTTCTAGGGAAAAAGCGGAGTTGGCTTCCTACCAATTGAAAGAGGTGCCCCAAGTATGGTTGGCTCAATGGAAAAGTAATAGGCCTCTAGAAGCGGGTCCTACAGAATGGGAGGAGTTTAAGGGAGCTTTCCTTGGTAGGTATTTTCCCCGTGAGAAAAAGGAGTGTAAAGTTAAGGAGTTTATAAATCTTACGCAAGGTAACATGAATGTGGAGGAGTATTCTTTGAAGTTTACCCTATTGTCTAAGTATTCCCCATCCTTGTTGTCTAACCTTAGAGATGAGATGAGTTGGTTTGTTACCGGTATATTCGACCTATTCAAGGAATATTTCCATACGACAATGCTTCATGACAACATAAAGATTTATAGACTCATTGTGTATGCACAATCGATTGAGGAATCCAAGCTTAAGAGGATGAATAAGGATGTGAAGAGGGGTAGATCCGATGAGCAAGGCCAACCTAGGTTCAAGAAGAGAACTCCTAACCAAGATTCTTCAAGTGCCCCTAAGGCTAATGAGGAGAAAAGTGGTGGATCTCAATTTTCTAAGCCTCTTTGTCTTGTGGGAAGATGCATCATAGGAAGTGCCTAGTCGGTACTTGTGGATGCTATGGGTATGGAAAAAGTGATCACCAAGTGAGAAATTTTCCTACTCTTGCAGCTAGAGGAAGGGAGGCCAAACTAGATTCTTATGTTGGCCCGGATACTAATGCTCCAAAGAAGAACCATTTCTATGCTCTTGAAGCCAATAAGGACAAAGGAGCTAATCTGGATGAAGGTACTGGTAACTTATTATTCTTTTTTTTTTGTTCATGGTATCCTTAGTTGGATTTACCCTTAAGTGGGGATGGTATGTTGAATAGTAAGGTCGTTGAGAGTGTTGATATACTTATCTCTTTCCTTCTATTCTTATTCAAGCTTAAGACCTAGAGTTCCTAGTAGTTTGTTTTATGTTTTGGGGTCTTGTGTAGACATTAGTTTCCATGGTCTCCTTATGTTATGCATGTTGTATTTGAATACTTGTTAAATGAGAAAATGATTTTTCATAAATGTGTTCCTCATGTTGATATGCTTCTTTGATGAGTTACCTAAATATTTCATGAGTTGACTTATTGAGCATGCTTAGAGGTGTTCTTGGAAGAGTTGCATAAATTGCCTTATGATGTTATGATGAGCATGATGTGAGTTGGAGAAGGAAGTTCCTCTAATGAAATGAAGAATGTTGATGTTTTGTGCATAATGAGTTTGTAGATGTAGTTCCTATTTTCTTTTATATGCATTGACCCTTATTGATATGGACTTGATAGTTCCTACTATGTTTATGCATTGTTTATAATGATGTTGCGTGATTGTTGGGCTGTTAGTCTTGAGTCGTTATCTCCTTAATGTTTTTAAAGTGTCATTCGAGGACAAATGTGTTTAAACAAGGGCCTAAGCATGGGGATTGGCGTCAAGAGTTAAGGGCAAGGGCAAAGGGTTTTGGGTGTAGGCCATGGTTTGGGAACCTAGGTTACCTAAAACTTAGCCTAGCTACTGCCTTCCTTGGCCACGAGGATCTTCACGGCCTGTGGTGGTCACCACGAGCCGTGGTTCCACCTGTGGTGGCTAGAAAGTAAGCCCTAAAAGGGTGCCAAGCCAAGGCTCCCCTTCATAGGCCATTTCACGACTCGTGGTCATGACCAAGTGCCGTGGGAAGGCTCATAGGGTTGCCCTAGCTTGGTGAGAGGTGTTGCAAATTGAGGGAGCTACTACCCCAAAGACGACGGGCACCACCATGAGCTGTGGTGCCCTAGATGGTCCATCAACTTGAGCGTGAGGCTCACTTAGCCTTAAAGGAGGCAAGGTAACTTTGCCTAGTTGCTGCCCCATAGTTCACGAGCATCACCACGACTCGTGGTGTTGACCACGGATCGTGGGAGCTTTCGTGGACTTGCCTTGGCCTTGGAGGACTTGGCAAGGAAGAGAGGCACACTGCCTCAAGGACAACGGGCACCACCACGACTCGTGGTGCCCCTCACGACTCGTACAAGTGGGAGAGGTCCCTGACGGGGCTGCCTCATTTAGGGTTTTTTTGTAATTTCCTATTTAACCTCATTAGTCAAAGGACCTAAATCAAAACCCTAAAGTTCTTCTGTCTCAATATTTCTCTCTAAATCAAGGAATAAGAAGAGGTGGGAGGTAGGGTTTGAATTCAAAGCTTTCTTTATAAAATTTCATTGTGAATCTTAGTAAAAAGCTATGGTGATCCTTCATCTAGGGTTAGTTTTCACCCTAGAGTCAATTTCAAATAAGTTTTCAAGCTTTCAAGTTCATGAAATTTCAAGGGTTTTACTCAATCTCATGGGTTCTTTCACCAAACAATTTTAAAGGTTCATTAGTGTCATATTATGATTATATTGATGTTTAATTGATGATATAAGATTATTTTACTCCGTAAACCCATGATTCATCACAATTCCTAAATTGTGGCTTATAAAGTGTGTTTGTGGATTATGAATTGATGATGGTGGATTTATGCTTAGATTGATTTAGACTATTGAATTGTATCATTATGTATGCTTAAGTATGGTTAATTGTTGGTGAATTGAGGACTTGTGATTATAGCCTTGAAAGGGAAAGTTTGACCTAATTACTTGTTATTGTAGAATTATCTTTAGAGTTGTTGATCCACTTGAAAGGTGGAGGTGCTTAATTTCTTTTTATATTGTAATCATGGCCTGGAAGGCATAGTTTGATGAGTTGAAGTATTATCTTGATATTATTGTTTGAGTGTATAATGTGAAGGATCTCTATAGTAAATGTTGAATCTAAAATTGCTAGTCTAGAATCGCTTCTTTTAAGAAGTGTTTAGAAAGGTCATTCGAGGACGAATGTTCCCAAGGGGGAGATATTCCCCGGAAACTAGTAGACCAAACTAGAGCCACAAGCTAGGGTTCTAAGGCTTGATGTATGAGAAATAGAGTTGTAGATGAGACCTTACGTGCTTAGAATGAGAAGTTTGTTGGTAGAACATCAAAGCACGTGTTAGACCTGGTAGTTTAGGAGGTCATCTATGGATTGGTATGGGGTTTCAAAGGGCAAAGGTCAAGGCCAAGGGGGCAAAGCCTCAGCCAAGGGCTAAGACTGCCCAACCTTGGCCAAGACTGCCTCATGACCACGATCACTTTCACGGTCAGTGGTGTGGACCATGGTCCGTGAAGAGGTCTATGAAGATCACTTAGCCACTTGGGAAGCAAGGCTTTGAGGCCAAGCTACTACCCCAAGTCCACGACCACTTTCACGACGAGTGGTGTGGACTATGGTTTGTGAAGATGCCTTAGGTTTTGGAAGTTTAGGAGGTTGAGGGGAGCTACTTCCTAGAGGACCACAGGCACCACGGGCCGTGGTATCCTTACATAGTCCGTACAAATGGGCGTGGGACGGGGCTGCCTAGTTTAGGGGTTTTTAAGTAAATTCCTATTCAACTAGGTTTAAGTGGGGGTCATTTTGTATCTCTTTTATTCACGTATTTAGACTATTTTAAGTCATTAGACCCAAATTTTAAGTCACTTTACATTAGACACAATTTAAAACCCCAAATCACTCCTCTCTCAAATATATCTGTCTATAAGAAGAACCTCCATTGAAGAAGAAGCTAGGGTTGAAGCTAAGGTCAAGAACAAAGGCTCTATTGCTAAAGGCTGGTGCTAGGGCTTTGATTAAGGTATGCTTAGCTCTTCATCTATGGGTTATTCCACCCATACATCCCCCTAGAATTTCCCCTAATTTGTGAAGAAGAACCCTAATCTAGCTAGGGTTACTTCCTATGTATAGGCTTTAGGTGGGTATGATTCCAAATGGTTGGATATTACTCATATATGATTATTTTAGTGTAGATTCATGATATTATGAAGATTTTATATGGATTCCTTGATTAACCCTAATTTTCAAAGTATGTGGTTTTGGGTCTTTTGATGCGGAATTGATGATTCTTGCTTTATTCTCTTGGGTTGTTCTCATGTAATGAACTTATCCAACAATGAGAATATGATATCATTAATTGAACTAGACGTATGCATGTATGAAATAATATGAATTAAAATGATTAAGAATTTGGACTTTTGATGAATTATGCTTAGAATTGCTTATGACTAAGGCTTAGGGGTAATGTGTCTTGTGATCTAGACTAGTATGATGATTGTGGAGTAAATATTGGATGTTGGGCTTGAAGTCATAATGTTTATCACTAGAGCTTAAAGAGTAAGTCTAATATGATGAGATATCTTGCATATATGTAGAATGTGAAAGGTTAATAACCTAAAATGAATCGTGCTTGTTAGAATAGAATAGCTTGAGGTTGAGACTTATGAATCCTTCATGTATAGTTGAATTATGTAGATTGGGATGGTAGATCTCATGGTATCTTGGGATGGTAGATCTCATGGTAGCTTAGGATTGAGGAATTAAGATCTCCTAAGGTTAGCCTGAACTAGTATTGGTAGGATGCTACTCATGGTAGCTTGCATTAGTATAGGCAAGGTAGCCTAGGATTGAGGATCTATACTCTCCTATGGGTAGCTTGAAGTGGCATGGTTAGAATGCCTTCATGGTAGCTTGAATTGGTTAGGCCAAGACCATTTCATGGTAGCTTAGGATTGAGACACCATATTCTTTTAAGGATAGCTTATACTCCCCTAAGGATAGCTTGTATCTTATTGAATGGTTGCATGGTGGCTTGGTGGGTATACTTGTATTCTTTCTTTGATAGCTTGGATTGTATGATAGGATGTTTTCCATGGTAGTTAGGTGTAGCATAGTGGTATGCTATTCTTTGATAGACTAGCATGAAAGATAGTTATCATTAAGTAAGCTAGCCTAAAGGAGTACTTAGTGTGAGTGGTAGTATGGGATGTCATTCATATATGACACAAGTATGACTTGAAGCTACTTATGATGTGTCCTCTTATGTGATATATGCCTAGCTTGGATTGTTGCTATAGTTGCCTTCCATGATATGTATTGACTTAAGATAATAGTTCCTTGTCAATATGAATATAGGTCAATAGTGGCACCTAGAAATGATAAATATGAATATCGTGACTTTAATTATATGCTTGGTTTATGTGGTATTATGGGATGCTCCACATGCATTGCACAAGTGTGCCTTGAGGTTACTTAGAGGTATAATGCTCTTATGACATGAAAACCTACGTCTTGACTATGAAGGTGGGCTATGACCAAGGATGACCAAAGAGAGGTACTTAGCTTGGATAGTATTATGGGATGCTATCTTGGCCTTGCACAAGTATGCTTGGAGGTGGCTTGTGAAGTAGTTCACTTGAATATGAAAGACTAATGGTTGAAATATGAAGTTATGTATGTCTTATGTTGGCTTGTGATGATATGATATTTATGTTTGAGTTTATGTTATGATTATATTATTGTCTCTTATGCTTATGTCTTATGTTGACTAACCATTAGAGATGCTTTATGATGTTGTGCTAGCTTTCATACTTGGTACATTTTTTACTAACACATATTACCTACATTCTAATCAAATGTAGGGTGTTGGAGATTGAGTTGCTTTGGAGGCTAGGTTTCTAAGGCATTCGAAGACCTGAAGATTTGGTGAGTCCTCGTAGCTTCGAGGACAAACCCCTTTTTGTTCCTTTTATGTCTTTCCTTGTGTTTTAGACTTTTTATGGGCTACGTCCCAAGATTTTTATTCATGTTATTCATAGATGGTTTCAGACAAAGATGTTAGTAAGACTTCCGCTTTTATGAAATATTTTATATTGAATGTTTTAAGAAAAGTTTCAATTTTCCCTACTTTTCTATGATCGTATATTATGATGATGCTAAGGGATTATCTTCGGGGTCGAGTACGCCATGTTACGTCTAGGGGGTACCCCTGGGTCGTGACACTTGAGCAAATGAGTCCTCTCTCTATCCTTTCACCCGTAATCCTCATGAATTGTGGTTTGTTTGAATAGCCAACTTATGCCAAATGCCTAAGTTGGGGGTGTGGTGAAAAGAGAAGGTAAATCAAAAAGTGTGAAGAAATCTTCTTTTACCCATGGTTTAAAAAAAATATGGAACACCTCTATACAAAAAGAGAGAAAAAGAAAAAAAGAAGGAAAAAGAAAAAGAACGAAAAAGTTGTGAAAGTTACAAAGAAAGGGGTTGTCCGGTATTCCATGGAAAGTGAATAATGGGGTGAATTTTGAGCATGAATGAGAATGTTGAAGAAAAGGAAGGAAAGTGGTGTTCATACCACATTTTATAAGGATAGCAGCCAATGAGCCTAAATGACCATACCTCTACACTCGCCCCATTACAAGCCTTGAAGAGACCTTTGTGATATTGAGTGAGCTTAAACAAATGTTGGTTGGAAAATAAGGGCAAATCTATGGGTGAAGTCATGAATGTGTTCATCTTTTTGAGTGTGCGAGTTGTATGTGATTTCGAAGTTATAAAGTGTTGAACCATTGTGTCATTGTTTGTGTGAGGGCATTTGAGTACCTTTGTTGGACTTGAATGTGAATTTGAAGTAAGTATTGTGAACTTGAGAATCTTTGGTAATGGTGAGTCACTACTTGAACCATTGAGTGCACAATTGATCCTTGCATGATTAAGTTGAGTCATGTTATGTGCATTCATAATTGAGTCATGTGTAGCACTGTTTGAGACATCCTCTTTGAACTGCTGAACTTGAGTTTTACTTGAGGACAAGCAAAAGTTAATATTTAGGGTGTTGATAAGTCTAAGATTTGGACTCATTTAGGGCTTTATTTACAATGATTTAGTGTCCTCAAATGTTTATTTTGTGCCAATAACTGATGTAAAACCCTTGATTTCTAGGTATTTAGATTGAGGAACAAAGCAAGGACACTAATTTGTGAAAAAGAACAAAGTGAGCTGAAAAAATGAAGAAAAGTATACCTGGTGATCGCCAAGTCCACTTGGAGAGCCGCCGGACGACCTCTTGACTGCTTAAAGTTCTAGTGTGCCAAGCCTTGAAGGAGAAAATCAAGTTGGCGAGAGAAAGAAACAGTCGGCGGATTGCCAAGTGATTCCGCAATGCAGTGTTGGATCGCCCAAAGTTATAGTCCTTGAGGATGATGAAGTCCAAGGCAAAAGGGAGATGGAACTGACCAATGGGCGGATCGTTGAGCTGATCGGAGAGCCCGACTTACTTCACCGAGTGATTCTTTGTAGCACATTTGTGGCGACTATAAATACATTTTTGAACATTTAGTTTAGTATCATATTTTCATTACATCAATTATCATTTTAGCAATTAATATAATTTTTCAGTTTGAACTCTTAGTATGGAGACAAGTTTTCCCTAGTTTTTCCTAAGCTTTGGAGAATTGAAGTTTTTCACTTTTGAGAAATTGGAAGTGGGACTTTGAGGTTCTTCGACTTGGAGCATTGTAGGAACGAAATTAGTCTTACCCAGTTGATGGAAACTCAATTTGATAACAATTTTTATCTTTTTATGATGTCTAGCTAAAACCCCATTTCTTGGGCTGTGATTATGTTACTATGGGCCAATTAACTTATGGGTATTGCTAATTGTCAGTTTAAATGATTTTTAGAAGTGAGTTCAATCATTAATTGTGGTTTAATATAGGAAAAGTAGTTGCAAATACAATTTTACCATTGTGTTTTTGGCTTGCGAGAGAGAGAGGTTTTAAAACCAAGGTTATTGATTGATGGTTAGTGGGTATTGGGTTGTCATGGGTTCAACTCAAGAAAGTGAATCTTAAATCCTTTTCCACAACTTCAGTTTGAGAAAGTGAATGGACTAAAGTGTAGGTTGTTCTTATTTTGCATGCTTATTGATGCTCGAGAGAAATCAACTTAATTTGGGGTAAATTGTTCGAGAAAAAGTTTACCTCCTCTATAGTATAGCTTATTCACTAATATCTAGCTATTTCCTAACAGTTTCAACTGCCCATTTTTTCTATATTAGCCTATAATCGAATCACATCCCAAGAACCCATCTTATTATTGTTAATTTGTGTTGTTTGCTGTTGTTGTAGCTGATAATTAAAACCAAAATCCCCTTTATTTTACATTCGTGTCACCCCCTGATTTTAATCATGTTTTTATTCGGTAATGTTTATTCCTATGACTGAATTGATCATATTCGTACATTCTTATTGAATCTTAAACACGTACCCCTCCATGTGGGATTCAATCCCAACTCATTTAGTTGGGTTATATACTGATTAATGATCGTTGACACTTAGAATTGTTGAAGTGTCTTTAAACTGCTATTAATCATATAGCTAGCTTTACATGAATTTATAATGAAATCCATATCTAACCCATGTTTTCTAAGCATTGACGATTAAAAGTGGGTCTCGAATCTTAAGAGGTAAATTATGGACTTATGCATTTTCTTATGACATCTATGCAAATGTATTAAGGATGCTTTGAGAGTAAAGTATCAATGATGATGTTGATGTTGTGTTGTTTAAAGGAAATTCTCATAAACACATATAAGCATGATCTGAAAGGTTTTCTTACATAGAAATGATTCTTAGGTTGAAAGGCTTTCTCACCTAAATGAATCAAGAGTAAAAGCTCTCCTAATGAAACTAGCTTGGATTGGTTTTCCTAGTTTGCCTTTCCATGAATAATAAGGTCAAAGAAATGACTATTTTGTGGGATTTATGCTTAGCACGGAAAGGATATTGAGATGGAAGCTCTCTTACTAATAGAGGTCGGGTTTCTATAAACAATCTCCTTATCCCTTACCTATGTGCCCCCATAGGATGATTGTCTTAGATAGACATTAGCTAGACGTGGATCCACTTAAGCTAGAAGATCATGGTTCTACCTTGGCAAATAGGACAACCCTTTTTGGTGTGAGAGACACCGGGGGATCATGTTATAGCTCACATGGTCTCTATGTTGGTTAAGGCTAATTCCCCACATTAATAATGAATCTAAGGTTACTTCAAGAAGTATCTCACATGAGTTCAAAGGTTTTAAAGATTAAAATAGCTTGCATTGACCATGATTTTATGACCTATGTTTTATAACTCTTTTATATCATGCGTAACTTTGTCAATAGCATGTCATGAAATGAAATGTCCCTTTTAGCATGTTTTAAATGTTTTATGCATGGCTATCATATTTGGTACATTATTTTGTACAAACGCATACTTTTGCCTCCATTTTCAACAAATGTAGGGTTCGACTGTCAGGGTTATCAACTTAATGTCTAGTGGTTGAGTTCGAGATTTCCGAGCTTTGGTGAGTCCTCATACTTCAAGGAAGTAGTTTATTATTTTCAGTTTCTTTCATGTATTTCTCTTTTGGACATGATGTATTGGCTAGTCCCAATTTCATTCTATTGTATTAGATGGCTATGATGAGAAAGTGTTTTAGACTTTCGCTTTTCTTTAATAAAATGTTTTTTTGGACTTGGAATATTGTTTTACTCTTATTGTTCTATTTCTTATGTGAGGAAACCTAAGTGGCTTGTATGGAGTCCTTAGGAGTTCTATACACCATGTTACATCTAGGGGTACCCCTGGGTTGTGATAGAGGTGGTTGGCAGAGCTGCCAAGGGACTCTATTACTTCTTGGGAGGAACTTACGAAGGTGTTCAATGAAAGATAGTTTCCTCCCTCGATGATGTTGAAATTAAGGGACAGTATATAGAATTTCTAGCGGGTTGATAGTGAGCCCATTCATCAAAATTTGTTGATTTTTCAAAAGCTACTCCTCTAATGTCCTACTCATGGGTTACTAGATAATATGCTCTTGCAATATTTCTAGCGGAGTCTTGACACTATCAACATGGGTGTTGTCGATTAACTTATTCGAGGTGGAATCAAGAGACAACCATTTATTATGGTGTCAAGTTTGCTTAATGAGATGACCAAGATTAATTGAGCATGACATATAAGGGAGAATCATGTATCTCCTCTCAATGTTAAGTTTACCAAAGAACAGTTGGAAAAGGACATGAATCATGATGAATACATGGCCAAAATGATGACCCAAATGGAATTTTTGACGAAACATGTCATAGTGGAGGGGGGGGGGGGGGGTAACTATAAGGCCGTGAATGTAGTTGGTGCTTGTAGTGTGATGAGCTCGAATGATGCACAATTTTACGCCATGTATAATGAAGAGGTACAATTCTTGTCGAACCAAGTGGTGGTTTCTCGTATGAGCTATCCAAGTCCGGGAGAGAATCAAGGTTGGAACAAAGATCATGATGGTGGTTGGAGAGATAAGGAACGAGATTGGCGTGATAGGGATTCAAATTGGAGATAAGGGATGGTGATAAAGATTGTTATGTGCCTCCTTATGACAGTCCAAAATCTAAGGAACCAAATGCTGACCCTGAAATATTTCGAAATGAGGATATGCTTGGCCACATCCTAAAATAGGTTGAAGGATCAAATAAAATGCTCAAGGAGATGAAAATTGATTTCTCCTCTTTGAATCAAAAAGTGACCTCACATTTGGTTTCTACAAAACAACTTGAGGACCAAATGGGTCAATTTTCTTCTCACTTGAATACGAGGCAAAAAGGGTGTCTTCGTAGTAATATAATAGCCAATCTAAAGAATTATAATGCGCAATCCATGTTTATCTTGACCCGGAGTTGTAAGGTTGTGGGAAATGATGAGCCAAATGATGATAATGCAAGTTCAAGCAAAGGGAAAACTATTGTTTTAGAAAATGATGTACTTGCCGAAGAGTTGAACAATGAAGCTTCCAATGAGGTTGATGATGCACCAAAAAATGTTGTTTCCGGCGATGCTAAAAAGTGAAATGTAGGGGTTGTGCCTACCTCGATACCTACAAAGCTACTACCCAGAGTTACTCCACCATTCCCTCAAAGATTGAAGAAAAGGGATGAAAATGTGAAGTTCCAAAAATTTCTTCCTGTTTTCAAAATTCTTTTTTATTAATCTTCCATTGGCTGATATTTTGTTAGAAATTTTGGGTTATGCAAGATTTATGAAAGAATTGGTCACTAAAAAGAGAAGTATTGATTTCGAGACGATTGAAGTATCTCATAGTTGTAGTGCCATTATGCAAAGTAATGTGGTTTTGATGAAAGATGACCCGGGGGGGGGGGGGGGCAGTTACCATCCCTTGCACTATAGGAATGTTCCAATTAGTTACAACATTGTGTGATTTGGGGGTGAGTAGAAACTTGATGTCCTAGACCATTTACAAGCAACTTGGGCTAGGTGAGCCTAAACCTACAACTATGTGTCTTCTCATGTCCGACCACTCTATTAAGCACCCTATTGACATCTTTTATGATATTTTGGTGAAGGTAGAAAAATTTATATTTCTGACTAATTTTGTGATTCACAATTGCGATATTGATACCGAGGTACCTGTTATTCTTGGTAGGCCATTCTTGGCAAACATGAAAGCTCTTGTTGATGTGGAAAGTGGTGAAGTGGAATTTCTGGTAAATGATGAAGAAGTTAAATTCAATATTTGTAAATCGATGAAGAAACCAAGTGACCTCCATGAGATATGGCTTGTTGATGCGATTGATGAAGCAGTTGCTAGTGTGAGCAAAGTTTCTCGTGTTGGTGAGTCGTTTGCTGCCGTCCTTTTGAATTATGCTGGGGAGGAAATTCAAGATTATGATGAGGTAGTGTCTGCTCTATTGGGTTTAGGTTCTTATTCTATGAACCCCTTGAAACTTGATATCTATTTGAAGAATAAGGAAAGACCTCCCGCAAAGCCATCAATTTAAGAACTACCTAAGCTTGAATTGAAGGTACTTCAACCTCACCTTTGTTATGTGTTTTTGGGAGCAAATAGCACTTTACCCATTATTATTGTTGTGGATTTTCTTGAATGGTAAAACCAAGTGCTTTTTAGTGTGTTGAAAAGATTTATCAAGGCTATTGTATGGATGATTGTTGACATTGTGGAATTCTTCCCGGTATTCATACCCACAAGATTAAATTTTATAGTGATTGTAAGTCAAGTATTGAACATCAAGAGAGGTTAAATCCTCCAACGCAAGATTTTGTGAAGAAAGAGATTATTAAGTGTGTAACAACCCGAAAAACTAATAACACCAAGCTAGAGTCTAATGGAAACTAATAGGTGTAACTAGAGCCTAATGAGTGTGCTTTTGAGTTTGATGTTTGGATTTAAGTTGTGTATTGACTTCCCGAGCTTAGGTTGAGGTGTCTAGAGGGTTAAAAGTCAAGGTACAACCCCCCCCCCCAAGGACCAGCAAAGGGTGCTTGAGGGGGGACCCTAAAGCCTAACACCAACGCTACCCATTAAAGCAAAAAAAGTTGACAGAAACTTGTGAACCACGAATGCAATCCACGGCTAGTAGATTGATCTACGTCTCGTGGTCTTGCTCCATAGGTAAAGGCCACCAAGTACAGTTTGCATACCCAAACCAAGACCCCACAGTACGGAGAGTGGTCCCATCCATGGTCCGTGGATGGGGGTCTCATGAACTGCACTTGTAGACTGCCTTAGTCGGCTAAAGGGTGGGTAGTTTAGGAAATTGTTTTATAAATTGTTTTGAGTAAGAGTCATGTAATATAGTAATTATATATATATATATATAGTATTTTAAGTCATTAAACAGTTCATTAACTCATTATAACCCAAGGCCTCGAATCAAAACCCAACTACTCTTCCCTTCAAAAATTCTCTCTCTAGAACCTCCATTGAAGAACAAAGAAAGGGTTCAAGGAAAGCTTGAAGAAAGAAGCTTTTCAAAACGAATTTTGAAGGATTCTATACCTAAGGTATGGGAGTTCTTCATCCTAGGGAAGCTATCACCCAAGAAGCCCTTTCAAAATCTTTTAACTCATTACTAGAAAACCCAATTGGCTAGGGTTTCAACTCAACACCATGGATTCCTTACAAAGTTGTTCTTAAAGGTTGAGTTATATTTGCTATAGATGATACTATTGATTTTAGATGATTTTAACTTGAATTCCAAAGAATCTATCAGTTTGCCCCAACCCTTGCTATGGCTCTTCTCTACATTATGAATGTTGTTAGAAGTATATTCAATTGATTGAATATGAGTTGATTATGAGGTAATTATATGATATAAGTATAATTCTACATATATTATTGATTAACTTAAGATTTTTAAGGTGAATCAATATAGTCTAGGGTTGTGCCTTGAAAGAGGCTAATTGATGGTCTAAATATGATCCTCCAAGAATGATGAATTTCATCATGTAATGCCTTAGATTAGATCACCTAGACTTGAATTGGTGTAGGGTAATACTTCTAAAAATGAATCGACTTGATAATGATATCATATGCATGTTTGTGAATACTTGGTGTATAAAGTGCCAATCATGATGTGATTAAGGTATTGATGAATTGTTGGATCATGGTATTCCCTTATCTAATGTGCTATTGCTATATGTTTGGGATGAGTTGTTCCATAGCCCTTGAAGGGTATTTTGTAAAGGTTTGTGCATATTGACAAGATTGTGTGTGAACTCATGTTTTACTTAGAAGTTGAAGGTCTTATGAATATTGGGTATATTGTGGTATTGTTGAAAGGCCATTCTTCCATTACCCTTACATTTAATTATGAATGAAATGTCTAGGATGATAATGTTTTTGATTGTGTCATTGTAAGGACAAATACACAAACACTCCATGCTTAAAATATGATCACGATGTATTAATGGTGTTAATTGAAAGTATAGTTCTTATATGCACCTTTACACAATATTATGCATAAAATGTACATGACCATGATGATCCTACTGTGTTGATTGAAAGTCTATTTCTCATGAGAGCACATGATCTTGGTGTGAAAGTTATTCTCACATACAAATTATGATTCTAAAGTTGAAAGTACATTCTCACTTTAATGAATCTATGAGCTATTTTATAAGTTGGGTTAAACTTAAGGTAAAATACCCATTCAAACATGTAAATCCAATTCAATACTAATAATGTATAATTTGGGAAATAATGCTTAGCACCGAGTGGATATGGTCAATGAGGTAAAGGCCCTTCCAACAATGCAATAGGTTTGGTCATCTAAGTGATTTCATGAGGTGGAAGCCCCTACTCCAGTGCAATAGGGTGGGTTTCTAGAAGCGATCTCCCTTTCCCATAACTATGTGCCAACATAGGATTTAGTTATTGGATAGCTAAACATTTAGTTATACCTTAGGCAAGTAGAACACCTTTTTCAGTGTGGGGTCACACGACACCGGATTCCATGTAGCTCGCATGGTTTATGTCGATTAATGATATCTTCCATATATAATAGAGATAATGAATGATACATGAACTATACTATGACTTCTTAATGAGTTTTACTTTGTTGGAGTGGGGTATATGACTTCACTTTTACATTGCACTAGTAGACTTAATAGGATGACATAGGATGTTTCCTTTGTGTTATGATGAGATTTGAATGCATGCATGTATATTGAATGGATAGTTGATATTAATGACTTTCCTTATAATTCAAGTAATGTACATGACTATTTCCTTATTTGTGACTATTGATTATAATGAGGTCTAAAGATGAAGTGCATGACTAATGTAGCTTCAAAGGAGTACTTAGTAAGGTTATTATTATGAGATGCTAAACACACATTGCACTAGTGTTCCTTAGGGGTACCAAGGTAATGGCTTTACTATGAATGAGTATGATGAATATGATATTGGCTTGTGTTGTACATTGTAAATGCATGTTAGTTACCATACATTGCACAAGTGTTTCTTAGGGGTTCCATATGTGATGATTACTTAATTATTAGATGATCTTGGTATTTGACTTTATATTCTTTTATGATTGGGTGCTATGCATTGTGAAGATTGGGATGTGTGTTATATTAATGTTGGAGACTATGCTTGTTATTATAATGATATCTCTCATGTTATAATGAAATGTATGTGAGTTGCCTTATGGGTTGCATTCTCCAACTATTTCAAAGATGATGTTCAAAAAAGGCATATAGCATGCTTTCAAATGAAATGTACCTTTTCATGCATGTTTTAATGGTTTTGTGCATGGCTTCCACACTTAAGTCTTTTTGTGCTAACCCCCTTCTTCTACATTTTCACCAAGTGTAGGCTTTGGAGATATTGGACTCCATCATCGTGGCTAGGTTCGTAGGAGATCAACAATAAGAAGATTGGTGAGTCCTCATTGTATTCGAGGGCTTGACCACATGTCCTTTAATGTCTCTAGTTTTATATTTTTAGACTTTTGGGTCGTGTCCCTAAGTTTGTATTAAATAATTTTATTCCAAGTCAAATAGATCGTTTGAGATATAGTGTCATAGATACTCTTTCATTTTATAAGAGACTTTGATTGTAAATAAAAGTTTTAAATTCCAAACTACTTTCCTATGCTTTAAGTTTCATGAATGCTATGAGGCTTTTATGCGACCCCTTCTGGGTCAATTACACCGTGTTACTTCTAGGAGGTAGCCTCGGGTTGTGACAAATGTGGTATCAGAGCATAAGGTTTTAGGGATTTTTTAGGAGGTCTCAAACCTCATCTAGTAGAGTCTTGTTCATAAATGTGAAGCGTGCCACATTTTAGGAATAGGAGGCTATCAGATCTTAGGAAAAACTTCATTTCTTCATTCTTTGAGTCGTGCCATAGATCTTAACTTCATAAGGTCTTTCTCCTATTGCTTATTAGATGTTCTTTAGGGTATGACCACTTGAAGGGCTCTTGCTATAAGGACAGAGGGAGAAAGGTTGGTTATGATGCCCATTATGGCTATACTACTTGTGAGATTTGAGGTAATAGATTGTGAAAAAGTATAAACCCTAAACCCTAAACCAAACACAAATCGTAAACCATAAACCCCAAACACAAATCGTAAACCCTAAACTTTAAACCCTAAACCTAAACCCTAATCCCTAAACCCTAAATTGTCAACCCTAGACCCTCAACCGTAACTCCAAACTCTAAACCTTAAACCCTATCACTAAATCCTAAACTCTAAACTTTCATCCCTAAACCCTATATACTAAACCCTAAACCCTAAAACCTAATACCTAAATCCTAAACACTAAACACTAAACGCTAAAACCAAACACTAAAACCACTAATCTTAAACCCTAATTCCTGAATCCTAAATCCTAAACCATAAACCCTAAACTCCAAACCCTAAACCCTAATCCCTAAATCCTCACCCCTGAACGCTAAACCATAAACCCTAAACCCTTAAACATAAGCCATAAACCATAATCTCTGAAACTTACACCCACAAACCCTAAACCCTAGACTCGAAACCCTTAACTATAAATCGTGAACCCTAAATCCTAAACTATAAACCCTAAACCTAAACCCTAAATCCTAAATCCTAAACCCTAAAGACTAAACCCTAATAATATAACTATAAACCCTAAACCCTTAAAGCTAAATCCAAAACCTTAATCCCTAAACCTTAAACCCTAATCCCTAAACCCTAACCCTAAACTATTAATCCTAAACCCTAAACCCTAAACACTAAACCATAAATCGTAAACCCTAAACCCTAAATCGTAAACCCTAAACCCTAAACCCTAAATGCTAAACTCCTAACCCTAAACCCTAAACCATATTTCTAAACCTAAACTCTAAACCCTAAATCCTAGTACTACAACCTAAAATCCTAAACCCTAAACCATAAACCATTAAACCTTAATCCAAAATACTAAACCTTAAAAAAAAACTTAAAACACTAAATCATAACCCCTAAGCCATAAACTCTAAACCCTAAAGACTAAACGTAAATCCTAAACCGTAACCTTAAATCAGATACCGTAAACCCTAAACTTTTAAACCCTTAATCCTAAACCCTAAACCCAAAACCGTAAAACATAAATATGAAGCCCTAAACCCTAATCCCAAAACCTAAACCCTATCCAAAACCCTAAACCCTAATTCCTTAAAGTTAAACAGTAAACCCTCGATCCTAACCCCTAAACCATAATCGTAAAACCCTAAACGCTAAACATAAACCCTAAATTCTATCCTTAGACCATTAAACCTAAACCTTAAACCTAAACACTGAAAGCTAAATCCTAAACACTAAACCATGAACCCCAAACCCTAATCCTTATATCCCAAATCCTACACACTAACCTTTAACATTAAACCCTAAAACCTAAGCCTTAAACCCCAAACCCTAAACCCTAAACCCTAAACTCTAAACCTTAAACCCTAAACCTAAAATCCTAAATCCAAAACTCTGAACACTAAACCCTAAACCCAAAACCCTAACTCTAAACCATTATTCCTAAACCTTAAATCCAAAATCGTCAACCCTAAACTCTAAACTCCAAACCAAACCCTACACCCTAAAGCCTAAACCCTAAACCCTAAAACTCAAATCCTAAACTCTAAACCCTAAACCTTAAACGTAATCCCTAAACCCTAACCTTTGAACCCTAAACCCTAAACACTAAACCCTAAACCCTAAACCTATAAACCCTAAACCCTAGACCCTAAACACTAAACCCTAAACCCTAAATCCTAAACTCTAAACCCTAAACCCAAACCCTAAACCATAAACCGTAAACCCTAAACCCTAACCGCTAAACCCTAAATCCTAAACCCTAAACCCTAACCGCAAACACTAAATTCTAAATCATCACCGTATATGCTAAACCTTAAATCCAAAACCCTAAACCTTAAACCCTTAATCCTGAACCTTTAACCATAAACACGAAACCCTAATACTGTAACTCTAAACCCTAAACCCTAAAACATAAACCCAGAACCCTAAACCCTAACCCTAAAACATTAATCCTAAACCCTAAACCTAAACCCTAAACCCTAAACCCTAAACCCTAAACCATAAACCATAAATTATAAACCCTAAACTTTAAAACCTTAATCCTAAATCCTAAACCCTAAACCCTTAACCGTAATTGCTAAAATCCAAACCATAAACCCTAAACCCTAAACACCATTCCTAAACCTAACCACTAAACCCTAAATCCAAGTACTAAATCCTGAAATCGAAAACCCTAAACCCTAAACTCTAAAACGTAAATCCAAAACCGTAAACCCTTAAACATAAACTTAAAACTCTAAACCCTAAACCCCAAACACAAGCCCTAAGCTATTAACCCTACATATTAAACCTAAACCCTAAACCATAAACCATAAGCCCTAAACTCTAAACCCTAAATCCTAAATCCTAAACCCTAAAACCTAAACATGAAACACCAAACCCTAATTTCTAAACCTAAACCCTAAACCCTAATTCCTAAATCTAAACCCTAAACCCTAAACCCAAAACCCTAATTCCTAAAAGCTAAATCGTAAACCCTAAACACTAGCCCTAACCCTTAAACCCTAAACTCTAAATCCTAAACCCTAAATATAAACCCTAAACCCCAACCATAAACCATTAATACTAAACCTTAAACCTAAATCCTTGAACCCTAACCCTAAACCCTAAACCCTAAAGACTAAAAACTAACCCCAAAACCCCAAGCCTAAACTCTAAACCCTAAACCCTAAACACTAAACTCTAAACCCAAAACCCTAAACCCTAAACTCTAAACTCAAAACCCTAAACCCTAAACCTTATACCCTAAACACTAAACATTAAACCCTAAACCCTACATCAAAAACTCAAAAATCTAAATCCTAAACCCTAAACCTTAAATGCTAAACTCCTAACCCTACACCCAAAACCTTATTCCTAAACCTAAACTTTGAACCATAAATCACAGTACTACAACCTGAAAACCTAAACCCTAAATCCAAGTACTACAACCTAAAAGCCTAAAATCTAAATTCTAAAACCTAAACCCAAAACCCTAAACTCTAAAACATAAACTTAAAACCCTAAAACCTAAACACTAAATCCTAAACACTAAACACTAAACCCTAAACCCAAACACAAAAACCATTAATCCTAAACCCTAAATCCTGAATCCTAAATCCTAAATCATAAACCCTAAACTCAAAACCCTAATCCCTAAACCCTTACCCCAGAACCCTAAACCATAAACCATAAACCATAATTCCAAAACCCTAACCCATAAATCATAAATCGTAATCCCTAAACCCTAAACCCACCAACCTTAAACCCTAAACCCCTAAACCCTAAACTTTAAACCGCAAAGCCTAAATCCTAAACTATAAACCCTAAACCTAAACCCTAAACCCTAAACCCTAAACCCTAAATGCTAAATCCTAAACCCTAATACTACAACTCTAAACCCTAAACCCTAAATGATAAACTCCTAACCCTAAACCCTAAACCTTATTCCTAAACCTAAACTCTAAACCCTAAATCCTAGTACTACAACCTAAAATCCTAAACCTTAAACCCTAAACCATAAAACCTTAATGCAAAATCCTAAACCTTAAAAAATAAACTTAAAACCCTAAACCCTAAACCCAAAACACAAACGCTAAACTATTAATACTAAATCTTAAACCTAAACCCTAAACCTTAAACCTTAAATCAGAAACCATAAACCCTAAACTTTAAACCATAAATCCTAAACCCTAAACCCTAAACCCTAAAACCTAAATGTGAAACCCTAATCCTTAACCCTAAACCCTAAACCCTAAACCCTAATCCCTAAAACATAAACCTTAAACCCTAACCCTAAACCCTAAATCCAAAACTCTAAAATCTAAACCCTAAACCTTAAATGCTAAACTCCTTACCCTAAACCCTAAACCCTATTCCTAAACCTAAATTCTAAACCCTAAATCTAAGTACTATAACTTGAAACCCTAAACCCTAAATCCTAGAATATAACCCCAAACCCTAAACCCTAAACCCTAAACCCTAAAACCTAAACCCAAAACCCTAAACCCTAAAATATGAACTTAAAACCCTAAACCTTAAATACAAGAGCTAAACTATTAATACTAAACCTTAAAACTAAACCCCAAACCCTAAACCCTAACCATAAACCATAAACCCTAAATCATAAACTCTAAACCCTAGGCCCTAAAACCTAAATATGAAACCCTAACCGTAATCCCAATACCTAAACCCTAATTCCTAATATCTAAACCCTAAACCCTAAACCCTAAACTCTAAACGCTACACCCTAATTCCTAAAAGCTAAACCCTGAACCTTAAACTCTAAACCTTCCTCCCTAAACCGTATATACTAAACCCTAAACCCTAAAACTTAATCCCTAAATCCTAAACACTAAAATCATTAATCCTAAACCCTAAATCCTAAATCCTAAATCCTAAATCCTAAACCCTAAACCCTAAACCCTAAACGCTAACCCTTAACCCCTAAACCCAAAAACCCTTAACCCTAAACCCATAAACTTTAAACCCTAAACTCTAAATCGTAAACCCTAAATCCTAAACTATAAACCCTAAACCCAAATCCTAAATCCTAAACCCTAAACCCTAAACACTAAACCCTACCTAAACTATTAATCCTAAACCCTAAACCATAAATCATAAACTATAAACCCTAAATCCTAAACCTTAAACCATAAATGACAAACTCCTAACCCTAAACCCTAAACCATATTCCTAAACCTAAACTATAAACCCTAAATCCTAGTACTACAACCTAAAATTCTAAAACTTAAACCCTAAACCATAAAACTTTAATCCAAAATCCTAAACCTTAAAACATAAACTAAAAACCATAAATCCTAAATCCAAAACACAAACGCAAAACTATTACTACTAAACTTTAAACCTAAACCCTAAACCTTAAACCTTAAATCGGAAACCATAAACCCAAAACTTTGAACCCTAAATCCTAAACTCTAAACCCTAAATCATAAAACCTAAAGGTGAAACCCTAATCCTTAACCCTAAACCCTAAACCCTAAATCCAAAAATCTAAACTCTAAACCCTAAACCCTAACTCCTAAATGCTAAACCCTGACAACTAAGGCATTAACTCAAAACCCTAAACCTTAAAAGTAAACACTAAATCCTAAACCCTAAACCCTAAACACTAAACCCTAAAAGTAAACACTAAATCCTAAACCCTAAACCCTAAACACTAAACCCTAAAAGTAAACACTAAATCCTAAACCCTAAACCCTAAACACTAAACCCTAATACTATAACTCTCAGTCGTAATCCATAAACCCTAGCCCTAATTTATTAATCCTCAACCCTAAACCTAAACCATAAACTCTAAACCCTCAGCCCTAAACCCTAAACTATAAACCTTAAACTTTAAACCCTAAATCCAAAACCATAAACACTAAACCCTAAATCCTCAATGCTAAACTCCTAACCCTAAACCCAAAACTCTATTCCTAAACCTAAACTCTAAACCTTAAATCCTAGTTCTATAACACGAAACCTTAAACACTAAACCCTAAACTGTTAAAGTTAAACCCAAAACCCTAAATTATTAATACTAAACCTTAAACCTAAACCCTAAACCAGCTACCATAAACCCTAAACTCTAAATCCTAAATCCTAAACCCTAAACCATAAACCCTAAAACCTAAATGCGAAACCCTAATCCCTATACCTAAAACCTAAACCCTAATTGCTAAAATCTAAACCCTAAACCCTACAACTAAAACCCTAAACCCTAATTCATAAGAGCCAAACCCTAACCCTTAAGCCATAAAATCTAAACCCTAAACTCTAAATGTAAAGCCTAAACCCTAACTTCAAACCACTAATCCTAAACCTTAAGCCTAAACCCTAAGCTATAAACCCTAAACCCTAATCTTTAAACCATAAACTCTAAACCCTAAACCCTAACCATTAAACCCCAAACCCTAACCCTAAACCCTAGACTCAAAATGTTAAACCCTAAACCCTAAAATCTAAATCCTAAACCCTAAACAATAAACACTAAACCCTAATACTATAACTCTAAACCCTAAACCCTAAAGCCTAAACCCAAAACCCTAAAACATTAACCCTAAACCCTAATCTCTTAGCCCTAAACCTAAACCATTAATCCTAAACCCTAAGACTAAACCCTAAACCCTAAACCATAAACCATAAACTATAAATCCTAAACTTTAAACCCCAAATCCTAAACCCTAAACCCTAAACCCTAAACTCTAAATGCTAAACTCCTAACCCTAAGCCCTAAACACTAAATGTTAGGGTTTAACTTTTAGGAATTAGGGTTTAGGGTTTAGGGTTTAGGATTTTAGGTTAGAGTTTAGGGTTTAGATATTAGGAATTAGGGTTTAGGGTTTAGCTATAGGGATTAGGGTTTAGGGTTTCACATTTAGGTTTTTGGGTTTAGGGTTTAGAGTTTACGATTTAGGGTTTATGGTTTATGGTTTAGGTTTAAGGTTTAGTATTAATAGTTTAGCGTTTGTATTTAGGGTTTAGCATTTAAGGTTTACGGTTTTAAGTTTATGTTTTAAGGTTTAGGATTTTGGGTTAAGGTTTTATGGTTAATGGTTTAGGGTTTAGGATTTTAGGTTGTAGTACTAGGATTTAGGGTTTAGAGTTTTAAGTTTATGTTTTAATGTTTAGGATTTTGGGTTAAGGTTCTATGGTTTATGGTTTAGGGTTTAGGATTTTAGGTTGTAGTATTAGGATTTAGGGTTTAGAGTTTAGGTTTAGGAATATGGTTTAGGGTTTAGGGTTAGGAGTTTATCATTTAGGATTTAGGGTTTAGGGTTTAGGATTTAGGGTTTATAGTTTATGATTTATGGTTTAGGGTTTAGGATTAATAGGTTTAGGGATTAGGGTATAGGGTTTATAGTTTAGGGTTTACTGTTTTGGATTTAGGATTTAGGATTTGGGGTTTATGATTAATGGTTTTTGTGTTTGGGTTTAGGGTTTGGTGTTTAGTGTTTAGGATTTATGGATTAGGTTTTAGGGTTTATGGTTTAGCATATTGGGTTTAGGGATGAAGGTTTAGAGTTTAGGATTTAGTGTTAGGGTTTAAGGTTTAGAGTTTGGAGTTAGGGTTGAGGGTCTAGGGTTGACAATTTAGGGTTTAGGGATTAGGGTTTTTGTTTTGAGTGGAGGGTTTAGGGTTTACAATTTGTGTTTGGGGTTTAGAGTTTAAGGTTTTGGGCTTTTAATTTATGGTTTAGGGGTTAGGGGTTAGGGGTTAGGGGTTAGGGGTTAGGGTTTACGATTTTAGTTTTAGGGTTTAGGGATGAGATATTAGGGTTTAGGGCTTATGATTTATGGTTTAGGGTTGATGATTTAGGATTTAGGGTTTAGGATTTTGGGTTTATAGTTTAGGGTTTATAGATTAGGGTTTAGAGCTTGTGAGATTGTGAAAAAGTGGCTTGATGGGGGAGTTGTCTACCCTATTGCGAATAGCAAGTGGGTTAGTCCCGTCCAATGTGTTCCAAAGAAAGGTGGTATGACCGGGGTCCTAAATGAAAAAGGTGAGCTTGTGCCAATGAGATCGATTACTAGTTGGCATGTGTGTATGGACTATAGAAAGTGGACCAAGAAGGACATTCTGATGCCCTTTAATGATCAGATGCTTGATGGACTTGCGGTGTCACAACCCAGGAGTACCCCCTAGATGCGACACAGCGTACTCGACACCAAAGGGGTCTTATACAAGCCTTATAGTCATTCATTGCATTCGATAATGAAAATAGTGCGGAATTAAAAATTTTCTTTAATAAAACCAACAATCAAAAACTCATTTATAATGCAGGGGAATACTAAAGTCTCATATGGACATCTTAGACAAACATTAAACAAGATAGGGTCATGGTCCTTTACAATCGAAGTCTTAATAGTAGTCTTAAAACATAAAGAACTAGAAACATTAAAAGTCCTTGTCCTCGATATATGAGGACATACCAAAATATGTCCTGGAGGAACTCTACTCCAAGCTTCCACTGAAGATATAGCAAATCACTTTTCGAGACCTACACTTGTAGTAGAACATGAAAGAAGATATGGATTAGCACAATTAAGTACTAAGTATGACAGTCATGCAAAGACATGCTTAAAACAGACATTTTTACTTTAATGTCAAGCTTTTATGCCATTTGATAAAACCTCATGAACATTGATAAAAGAGGCATTATATAAGTCACAACTAACATTCAAGTCATATTTCACCTTTGAACATATTCAACCATATAAGACCTTTCCAAACACACAAACCAAATACCTTAACCTTAAGCCTTCACCTCAAGTAACCCTCAAGCTTTACTTTTTGTAATGTATGGATAGCATCCCATACCACCATCCACACCAAAGTATCACCTTAAGGTCACCAAAGGTGAACTCACCATACAACCATTCTATCCTTACACAAGAGTCACACATAAGAGACATAGCATTACATAAGACATATTCATCACATAAGGGACATCACCTAGGATAACACTAAGTCACACTTGTACCATGTGCAAGTAGCATCCCATACTACTATTTACACTAAGTGCTCCTTTGAAGTTACCATAGACTAGGCACATTCATACTTAATAAGTCATAAAAAGGAAGTAATCATATATACAATCCAAGTAAGGCATGCATTTTAACATTTAACATATAAGCATTTAAGCCATCATTCATTATCTTCATTAAGAATACCTTCATTCATTAGACATAAGGTCAACACCTTTATTAACATCATCATAAGAGCCCATTCATTTCATTAACATTATAAAGGAACCCACCATGACCCCTCACAAAACCTACTTGTGCAATGCATAGGTGGCGTCCTATACCACAGCCCTCACTAAGTAGTGCATCCTTGAGAAGCCACAACTCATTAACATTTATTGTGGGGGAAAGCCTTAACCGATATTGACCATGAGAGCTTAACATGGAATCCTAGTGTCACCCTCACCGGATAAAGGGATTCCTACTTGCCTAAGGTAGGACCATTATTTTTATAGCTTAAGTGGATCCACTAGCTAGACCCATGTGGGCACATAGTTTATGGGCTAGGGAGATTGCTACTAGATACCCCACCTCAACTCACGGATGAGCATCCATCACAAGAGATTGCTACGAAGTACCCCACCTCAACTCATAGATGAGCACCCATCTCAATCCATATCCACTCGGTGTTTGACATTATTTACGATACTTTATATTCATTACATTAGTTCATTATGGGATAAGGGATTGCTACTAGATACCCCGCCTCAACTCCTGGATGAGTATCCATCCCATCCCAACATTCATTCAATCATTGGAAAGCTCGTAGATTCAAAGATGAGAATAGCCTTTTACCTAAGAATCCCATATTGTGAGAAAGTCCTTTCAGAACATGTCTTTTCATTCATTAGAGTACAATTTAGAATATCCTTTCAATAGATTGAACATCATTAACATTATCATAGAACTTCATTCATTAGTCATTTATGAGTGTTTGTGAGTATGTGAGAATAGCCTTTCACATATAGCATTATCATTTATATAATTGCCTTCTAAACATGTTCATATCACATTCATAGTAATCACACACCTATAATTCTCGTCATAATCATACATTAATCATTCATACTTTTCCTTACAAGGCCATAATCACAACATACATAGTAAGTAAACACCTCAACCTTTCAAGTGTATCAATAGTTCAAGAACAATTCTACTTCAACATAAAATTAGCCATAACTTGCCCTTTCAAGGCCATGATCATAAGTCACTAACAAACCTTCAATTTATCATAATTAATACATATATAATGATACAATTCAATAACCCAAAGCAATTTTGACAAAATTCATTCATAAGCCATTCATAATCATCAAACCCATTTCATAAACGTACAATTTAGGAATTGAGAGAATTCATGGGTCATAGAGAATTTTCATCATAAATAATTAATTAAACACTAACACAATCATAATTTGACATTAGGAACCTTTTGAAATCATTTGATGAAAGAACCTATGAGATTGAGTAAAACCCTAGGTTTTCATGATTTGAAATCACCTTTGAATTGGCTCCTTGAATGGAAAATTAGACAAGGATGAAGACTACCATACCTTGGTATTGAATCCCTAATAAATATGAGGAAGAACCACCTTGAAATCACCCAACCCAAGCACCAATGGCTTCATTTTTCTTCCTTGAGTTTTAGAGAGAGAATTTTTGAAAGAAGGAACTCTTTTGTTTTGATTTGGGTTTTGGAGAAATAAGGGGTAAATAACTAGTTAAAAGACTTAAAACCATATATAATAATGACATAAATCATTTTAAATCAACCCCACTTAATAATTAAACCAAAAAAATTACTTAAAACTCCCTAAATGAGGCAGCTCCGTCTAGGTTCACGACCACCCAAACAGATCGTGAAGGGGACCACGGCCCTTGGTGGTGCCTGTTCTCCTCTAGGAAGTGTGCCTCTCCACTCTCACGTGAAGACCCTCGTGGTCTAGGGAGGAATAGCTAGGCTAAGTTTTAGGCAGCCTAGGTTCCCAAACCATGGCCTACACCCAAAACCCTTTGCCCTTGCCCTTAACTCTTGACGTTAACCCCCACGTTTAGGATCTAGTTCAACCTGTCATTTTACGGGTCGTTACATATGGGTCGTGGATTGTATTGCGTCTTGGATGGCTACTCCGGTTATAATCAGATCTTTAGTACACCGGATGATCAAAAAAAATACAACTTTCACATGTCCCTATGGGATGTTTGCTTTCCAAGGAATGTCATTTTCATACTGTGTAATGCACCGATGACGTTTCAAAGGTGTATGTAGCGACCCTTCCAAATATAATATAAATTAATAACTCGCAGGATTTTAATGCATATATTATCCTCACACTAGTAAAAAAAATGATATAAAAAGAATATTTCAAACTTTTCGAGTGCCCAAACTAGGTGGTTCATGCTTCATACAATCATTCTAAACAAGTAATAAATTTAATATATTACAAGACTTGGGCTTACACACCCCAAACGAACAAAACATATCACTATAGGTTTTGGAATAGGGTTTAGGGTTTAGGGTTAGGAGTTTAGCATTTAAGGTTTAGGGTTTAGAGTTTATGGCTTAGGTGGTAGAGTTTAGCTTTTGGGAGTTAGGGTTTAGGGTTTAGGGTTTAGAGTTTAGAGTTTTGGGTTTAGGGTTTAGGGTTAGGGTTTAGGGTTAACATTTTAGGAATTAGGGTTTAGGTTTTAGGGTTAAGGATTAGGGTTTCACATTTAGGTTTTATGGTTTAGGGTTTAGGGTTTAAGGTTTATGATTTAGGGTTTAAAGTTTAGGGTTTATGGTTTCTGATTTAACGTTTAAGGTTTAGAGTTTAGGTTTAAGGTTAAGTATTAATAGTTTAGCGTTTGTGTTTTGGGTTTATGGTTTAGCGTTTTAAGTTTTTGTTTAAATGTGTAGGATTTTGGGTTAAGGTTTTATGGTTTATGGTTTAGGGTTTAGGAATTTATGTTGTAGTACTAAGATTTATGGTTTAGAGTTTACGTTTAGGAAGATGGTTTAGGGTTTAGGGTTAGGAGTTTAACATTTAGGGTTTAGGTTTTATGATTTAGGGTTTATTGTTTATGATTTATGGTTTAGGGTTTAGGGTTTAGGTTTTTGGATTAATAGTTTATAGTTAGGGTTTAAGTTTTAGGGATTAGGGTGTGAGGTTTAGCTTTAAGGGTTTAGGGTTTAGAGTTATATAGTGTTAGGGTTTAGTTTTTAGGGTTTAGGATTTAGGATTTAGGTTTAAGGTTTATAGTTTAGGATTTAGGGTTTACAGTTTAGAGTTAAGGGTTTAGGGTTTATGGGTTTAGGGTTTGTGGGTTTAGGTTTTAGGGATTATGGTTTATCGTTTATGTTTTAGGGTTTAGGAATTATGGTTTAGGGATTATGGTTTAGGGTTCAGGGGTGAGGGTTTAGGGTTTGGAGTTTAGGGTTTATGGTTTAGGATTTAGGATTTAGGAATTAGGGTTTAATATTAATGGTTTTAGTGTTTCGGTTTAGGGTTTAGGGTTTAGAATTTACTATTTAGGATTTAGGGATTAGGTTTTAGGGTTTAGGGTTTAGCATATAGGGTTTAGGGATGAAGGTTTAGAGTTTAGGATTTAGTGTTAGGGTTTAAGGTTTAGCATTTGGAGTTAGGGTTGAGGGTCTAGGGTTGACAATTTAGGGTTTAGGGTTTATGATTTGTGCTTGGGGTTTAGGGTTTAGGGTTTTAGGATTAGGGTTTAGGGCTTATGGTTTATGATTTAGGATTTAGGGTTTAGGTTTAAGCTTTAGGATTAATGGTTTGAAGTTACGGTTTAGGATTTACCTTTAGGCTTTAGGGTTTAGAGTTTTTGGCTTAGGGGCTATGATGTAGGGTTTAAGGTTTAGTTTTTAGGAATTAGGGTTTAGAGTTTAGAGTTTAGGGTTTTGGGTTTAGGGTTTAGGGTTTAGATCTTAGGAATTAAGGTTTAGGGTTTAGGTATAGCAATTAGGGTTTAGGGTTTCACATTTAGGTTTTTCATTATCAAGTCGATTTATGTTTAGAAGTATTACCCTACACCAATTCAAGTCTAGGTGATCTAATCTATGGCATTACATGAGGAAATTCATCATTCTTGGAGGATCACATTTAGACCCTCAATTAGCCTCTTTCAAGGCACAAGACTAGACTATATTGATTCACCTTAAAAATCTTAAGTTGATCAATAATATATGTAGATTTATACTTAAATCATATAATTACATCATAATCAACTCATATTAAATCAATTGAATCTACTTTTAACAACATTCATAATGTAGAGAAGAGCCATAGCAAGGGTTGGGGAAAACTGATGGATTCTTTGGAATTCAAGTTAAAATCATCTAAAATCAATAGTATCATCAATAACATAAATAATTCAGCATTTAAGAACAACTTTGTAAGGAATCCATGGTGTTGAGTTGAAACCCTTGCCAATTGGGTTTTCTAGAAATGAGTTAAAAGCTTTTGAAAGGGTTCCTTGGGTGACAGCTTCCCAAGGATGAAGAACTCCCATACCTTAGGTGTAGAATCCTTCCAAATTCGTTTTGAAAAGCTTCTATCTTCGAGCTTTCCTTGAACCCTTTCTTTGTTCTTCAATGGAGGTTCTAGAGAGAGAATTTTTGAAAGGAAGAGTAGTTGGGTTTTGATTCGAGGTCTTGCGTTATAATGAGTTAATGAAGTGTTCAATCACTTAAAATACTATATATATATGTGTGTGTGTGTATATTACACGACTCCTACTCAAAATATTTAATAACACAATTTCCAAAACTACCCAACCTTTGGCCGACTTAAGGCAATCTACATGTGCAGTTCACGAGATCCTAATCCACGAACTATGGATGGGACCACGCCCTATACTATGGGGTTGTGGTTTGGGTCTGCAACATGGACTTGGTGCATTGACCTACGAAGCAATACCATGAGCCGTAGATCAATCAACAGGCCGTGGATTGCATCTGTGGTTCACAAGTTTCTGCCAACTTTTTGCTTTAAAGGGCAGCCTTGGGGTCAAGCTTTAGGGTCCCCTCTCAAGTACCCTTGGTTAATCCTTGAGGAGTCATACCTTGATGTTTAACCCCCTAGACACCTTAGCGTAAGCTCAGGAAGTCAATACACAACCTAAAACAAAACATCAAACTCAAAAGCTCACACGTTAGGCTCTAGTTTCACCTATTAGTTTCCATTAGACTCTCGCTTGGTCTTAATAGTTTTCCGAGTTGTTATATTATCTCCTTGTTAGAAACATTCGTCCTTGAATGACACCTGAAACACTTTTTGGACTTAAAGACTCACGACTAGCAGCCCCAAACATGCATGACACATCACAATAATGCATAACTCAAAATACACTATTAACAATGTGCACTTATTCAAAGGAGGTAACATCAACTCCAATTCAACATGATCGATGCAATACAAGGAAGTATGAACTATATCTAAACAACCTAGTTATGCATGAGATTCTTATCACTTGTTATGTTTGAGGAGGAACTACCATCTCCTAACTAAAACATGTCCATTTATTCCTATCATGAAGTACAACAGGCAACTCTAACTCAAAGCACCACAACATGAGGTAAGCCTTTCACATAAACTTATATCCTTTCAAAACACAAGTTTTCATGAACATGCATTATATAAAGAAGTCATGGCAACATATAAGCACATAACCATATTATTAGCCAGGCAGACCATATTCCCTTAGGAGTGAGCCTATACCATCACTTCTAAACATCATAGGAAGAATTACATTTTCTCATTAAAAGCAAGCTCAACACAATCAACATGGAGCCCAAGTGCCATTTCATCAAAAACACAACAAAGCATGTTCATCACATCATCTCATGAAGTCAACTATGCCATCACCATTGTAGAATGCACAACAACATGAGGGACATGTAAATCATGAAAAATCCATTTTATATAGAGTAAGAATCTTTCAAAACATGCAAAGCATAAGGAGATCATGGAATTTTCTAAAACACTCATGACCCCTAGATATAGAACAAGCCTAAAAAGAACTCTTGGTCTCAAGCTAGAATAGGAATAGAAGAAAAAGATGAGGACAGCGGGACTCTCAATCAATGTTGCTACTAAAGCACATGATCTCCCCCTTGGGAGTAAGCCCCTTTTTCCAGAAACCTCGAATACTACTCCTTTCAACAAACTCAAGGCATTATCAAGACTTGTTTTAACCTTACCGAGCTGTAAAACCAATAGAGGTCTAATAACCATGCATCCCAATCCTACCAAGGTTAAGAAAAGTAACTCTATGGGACAAGGAAATTATAGGACACACATAACATCCAAGACCCCATGATCAAGAAATACGGCAAGGAAAGATCATCATCTTAGGCTAGAGGAGAAATAGGAGGGGACATAAGGATATTGGGACATCTCATTAGCCCTTGGCCTCCCAATTAAGCACCTTCAACTAGCACCTTTACTAAAATAGCACTCCTTAACATTTCCATGGTAGAACTTTCCTACTCTTCTATTTCTTGGCTCGCCGGTCTAAGGTCCCAATTGGTACTTCAAAATTAGAGAGGTTCTCATCAAAGAACTCTTGCTCACAAGTAACCTTACCAACACCACTCAAAGTCTCATATGAGCCTACCAAACTGGGACTAAACTTCTCAAACTCACTACACTCCTTAAGGTGACATTATCAAGCAAGCCTAACTCGTGACCATCAAGGACACTCAATGACCTTACCATCTAAGTACATTATCCCCCACTTAGGGTAAGCATATACAAACTATTTACAACGTCACTTCTTCAACTCTAAGGTCAGAGCAAGTCATAACTAAACCTTCACACTCATCACACCATATGATTTTAAACAATGGAGGATTACACTTCTATCCGCTTTTAAAGGAGTCTACTCACTCAACATCTCTAGGCACCACTTAAACACATCTAATCATCAAAATCCAACACATCATAAAACTCATTATGGCTAAGTTGGGTTATGCCAACAACCACATATGGCCATAATTAAACCCATGAATACTAAGGACAACACAAAAGTTCATCATATCCAATTTACCAAGTCACAAAAGACAAGTATTACCGAAACAGAAATAAGCATGAAACATATACCGGGAGCATTAAGATTTACTATCACTTACTCTCTGAGACTTGGGGGTAGACACCCTCTCTTGTTTAAACCTTAGGGGAAATATTGGAAAAGCTTTGTCCATGAAAGCTTTTGTCTCTTTCAATTCTATTAAGGTTGGATCAAGACAATTCTAGACCATTACAACCCTTATCATCACTTTTGGTGGAATCTAGCAACCAATCACATATAGGTATTATCTAAGCACACTACATCAAAATGATCATACTTAAGATGAATCTTAAAATACAACTAACTCTTTGAAGTTGATAAACACTCATCTTCCTTACGTCAACTAGTTGGTACATGCACCATCAAAGTCAACCTTAAGACACCACATAATCCAAACTTACGGCATAGAATTTTCCCTCTTTTTCCACTCTCGAATAGGCTCATTCGGGAACTAACAATTTGACGATACGGGTTATACCTTCAACTAAACATAACCTCTCAATCACCTTGCTAGGTAGGCACATTATCTCCCCCCTTGGGAGTAAGCCTACACTAATTCTTTAACAAACCTTCATAACACAAAGGCAACTATGAAGCATTAATAACACTAAAGGCAATAGAAAACTTCATGGTGTAGATTTTTCCCAGACTGTTCCTAAGGTTTATTATGAAGAGACTTTGGGAAGCCCCACTGCCAGCGATATGAAACCTGTTCATAAAAGAAAAGATTCTATTGGAGTGCTTACATCCGATGAAGAAGATTTTGTACCCAATAAAAGAAAATTGAACGCCTGGTGGAAGTCTCCAGAACATAAACAAAAGGTAGATTGGTATAAAGCTACCTATAATGTGGAACAATGAACCTCTTTCAGAGATAAGTGGTTCAAAGACATGAAAAGATTTAAGACAGAAATTGAGTTTTTCAAATGGTTTGAATACTCTAGACAAATTGATGATAAGCAGTCATCGCTTCAAGTCCTTATTAACAAATGGTACACCAAAGATCAGGTGGTTGAAAGTGTTATTCCTCCGCTCGAAGGACTTAGCATTCCTTATAGAAAGGAAATCCTTAAAGCATCTCCTTTTAAAAAACCCATAGGAAAGGAGACAGGCTTGTTAACAGCTGGAGACCTTAATAAGGTTTTTGAACAAAACAATTATACCAACCAGATTCTCCATGTTATTTCTCGACAGATAGAAGAAGACAAAGGAAGTAACTTCAAACGAATCACTCAGATTAGGGATAAACCCAATACCTCCAAACCTAGTTCTCAAATAGAGACTCCCATATTTAAGTTACCTGAGTTCTCAAAACAAAACTTCCCCAAGTAATCCAAGGAGTTTAGTCATTCCAAAGAACTGCTCGACAAGATTAATGAACAACTGTCTAAGCTTAATATTACACAAGGTAATAAGCTTAGAACCTTATTAGAAAGACATCCTAACAAAAGGAATTATTATCCTAGGCCTTCTTTCCCGGATGTGCAGTTCGAAGAAGATGTCCTTCATCTAGCATCAGCAGCAGATGGAACCAGTCTGACTGAATGGAACATTGATGGAATGGCTGAAGGTCAAATCTATGCTAAACTCCAAGAAATAGGGATGAATATCACTGCATATAAAATGAAAGGTGCAGGTGATAAAGAAGCCACTAACATGATTATTGCAGGCTTTACTGGTACTTTAAGAAATTGGTGGGATAATTACCTCACTGATCAGAATAGGACAGAAATACTTAGTGCTGTAACCACCAAGGTAGTGGTTAAAACTGAAGAAGGAATAAGTACCTCTTCAAAAATTGTTTATGAAGATGCTACTCCTACTTTGTTGTATAGTATAGCAAAGCATTTCGTGGGGGAACCACGTCTTTTCCAGGATAGGAGTCTTGAAATCCTTAATAATTTATACTGCAAAAAGTTAACAGACTTTTGATGGTGTAAAGACATGTTTCTGAACAAAGTCATGATTAGATCAGACTGCAATAATGATTATTGGAAGGAAAGATTTATCAGCGGATTACCTACTCATTTCGCTGAAAAAGTTAGATCAAAAATTAGAGATCGATGTGAAGGAAAAATCCCGTATGCTCAGTTGGCATATAGAGATCTCATCAGTCTTATTAACGTAGTTGCAATGGAACTTTGCACTGACCTTAAGCTAAAGGATCAGCTTAAAAAGGATCAGAAAACTTCTTATGCAGAACTTGGTAGTTTTTGCCAAGATTTTGGATTTCCCTTACTTAAACCTCCTTCTGCTAGGAAAGCCGGGAAGAAATAAAGAACAACCGGAGAATATAAAAGGAAATCTTCTAGGAAAAGAAGAGAGCCTCGTGAAAAATCCAGAAGAAAGGGAAAGAGGCAATCCCCTAAAGAATCTTCTTCAGAAGACACATGCTGGACATGTGGAAAGAAGGGACACAAATCCAACAAGTGTCCCAGAAATAGAAAGAAAAAGAAGAAGATCAATCTCCTCGAAGTCGATGATGAGATTAAGCAAAAACTGTTCTTAATTATTGAAGAAGAAGAAGCTTCTGATTCTGAATACTCTTCCTCAAAGGAAGAAAGTGATGAAGAATATCTTAATGTTGCCCATAATTCAGAACCAGAAGAAACTAATTCAGAATATAATTGCAATGGTGCATTCTGCCTTTGTGATAGTAAAACTATCAACATAATTTCTGAAAAAACTACAGAAACGCTCTTTTCGACGATTCAACATATTCAAGATGAAGATGCTCGAAGGAAATACCTCATTGAATTACAAAAGTTGGTTACTAGGCAAAAGGAAGAAAAACCCAAAGTGGTTCCTTTTAGCATGAAACAAATCATGAACAAATTTGATTCTAAAAAAGAACCTTCAGTCGAGGAACTTCGTAAAGAAGTCAACGCTCTCAAAGAAGAAATTAAAGGAATTAAGTCTCGACTCCATAAAGTTGAGATCGATGCTATTACGGAAAAACATCTTAAAGAAGTAGACAATGAAGCAGGATCCTCTAAAGGAGTCGCTTCCGACAATGAAGAACATGAGGATGATGATAAGGCAGACAGCGAGGCAGGTATTAACGCCATTACAAAAATTAGACCTCAGAGTTCTCATATTATGATTAAGCTAGTTGTTAATGACAATCTAACCCTTAACAAGATTGCTTTGTTAGATAGTGGTGCAGATAGATATTGCATTATTGAAGGACTTATTCCTACTAAATACCTTACCAAAGGGACTACCAAATTATACAGCGCCACAGGTGAACGTATTATTATTGATTATAAGTTATTTGATGCTCATATCTGCAATAATGGGATTTGACTCAAAAACGATTTTGTTATTACCAAAAATATTAACGAAGAAATCATTTTGGGAATATCATTTATCACTCAAATTAAACCTTATATTTCTGATTTTGATGCTATCAAAACCAAGATTTTAAAAAAAGAAATTTCATTTCCTTTCATTAAAACTCTTTCTAAAGAAGAAAGCAAATTTTTACATGAACAAACTGCTTTTAAAATTAATTTAATCTCTAATCAGATTTGTTTTCTTAAAGAAGAGATAAAAATTAAGAAAATTGAGAAAATTTTAAAAACCCCGGGAATGGTAACTAAGATTGCCTATTTACAAAAGACTTTCGAAAAAGAAATTTGCTCTGAATTTTCGAATGCTTTTTGGGCCAGAAAAGCCCATACTGTTGATCTCCCTTATATTGATGGATTCAGTTAAAAGGCCATTTCTACGAAAGCTAGGCCCATTTAGATGAATCATGAATTAATGGAAATTTGTAAAAAAGAAATTAACACTCTTTTGGAAAATAATATTATCCGACCCTCTAAATCTCCGTGGAGCTGTTCAGCCTTCTATGTCAACAATGCAGCAGAGAAAGAGAGAGGCTCTCCCTGACTTGTTATTAATTATAAACCTTTAAACTCTGTTTTGAAATGGATTAGATATCCAATTCCAAATAAAAGAGATCTTTTAAAAAGAACCTTTAAAGCTAATGTTTATAGTAAGTTTGATATGAAATCAGGCTTTTGGCAGATACAGATTTTTGAAAAAAATAAATACAAAACTGCTTTCAATGTCCCGTTTGGACAATATGAATGGAACGTTATGCCTTTTGGGCTTAAGAATGCCCCGTCAGAATTTTAAAATATAATGAATTCCATTGTCAATCATATCAGCCACATTTTGATTGTTTGTATTGATGATGTGTTAATATTTTCTGAGGACATTGATTCTCATTTCAAACATTTAAATGTACTTTTTAAAATTGTTAAACATAATAGTCTTGTGGTAAGCGCCAAGAAAATTAAGCTCTTTCAAACTAAAATCAGATTTCTTGGTCATGATTTATATCAAGGCACTTATAAACCCATTTGCAGAGCTATTGAGTTTTCTAATAAATTCCCTGACGTTATTATAGACAAAACCCAGTTACAGAGATTTTTGGGTAGTCTTAACTATGTGGCAGATTTCATCCCTAAGGCAAGACAGGTTTGCAAGCCCTTATATGATAGACTTAAAAAGGTACCTGTTCCATGGGATAAAGAACAGACTACGACGGTCATCAAAATTAAAGAAATGGTTAAAAGTTTGCCTTGCTTAGGTATTCCTAATCCAGATTCTTTCATGATTGTTGAAACTGATGCTTCGGATATAGGCTATGGTGGAATTCTTAAACAAAAGAAAACCCTTGATAGTCCTGAACAGTTAGTCCGATTTACTTTCGGAGTATGAAACTCTACTCAGAAAAATTATAGTACTGTTAAATGCTGTAATGTTTGCTCTTGTTCTTTCGTTTGATGTTTTCTTGGTGTGCTTTGCTTCCATTGCAATTTGAATAAAATTGTGAGTTCTTGTATATCACTCTCTTGTACTTACTTTATGTTTGCGTTTTATTACTGTTAAATGCTACAATCATTATAAATGGTATCAAAGCCATGTTAGGACTTTTTAGCATGATAATCATAATCTTATATTGTTATATAGTTGCCATGTTAGGCTAAATACTTTTGCCTGGACTGTGCTGATGAAACTTTAATTAGTTACTTAGCAATTTAGCAAAGTTATCACCCTGTTATACAATATGAATTTTCAGTTCTTTAAAGATAAAATGGAGGTTATGAATGGTGATTAAGGAAAGGTGTTGAGTAATTTTCAAGTAGTTGCGATGCCGACAGGCGGTCGTTAAGCTGAAAGGACAGGCATGTAGACTGCAAGGTACTTTACTTGAAAATCTCTTGTAAAATCCATAATCCTTAATGTAAAATTCGAGCATGAATCCATAAGTTATCTTATAAGAGTTTGAAATATCGTTTTGTATGAAATATCGTATCATTGGTATAGTCGAAGGCATTTTCTCTCTATGGATAATAGACAACATATCTTAAATTCTGTTAATATATCTATTTCTAAAAAAAAAAATGATTTACAAAATTGGTCTATCCCTAAAGAACCTTTTGAAAAGATTTACCAGTTAAGTAATTTTTCGATGTTTAAAAGATATAATATTAAAACTTTACTATAGCTATTAATAATTCTCTTGAAACTATCAAGTTATTATTATCTGCTTATATAGATAGATATAGGAAGGAATTTAAATTTCTTCATATTGGACTTGTACAAGTTGCTGTTAAACCTCTTTTCCGTAAAGGTTTGAATATACCTCTTTGTCTGCTTCTTAGAGATGATAGACTACTTAGTTTTGACGATTCTCTTTTAGGAGTTTTAGAAAGTAATCTTGCTTATGGACCAGTTTACTTTAACTGTTATATTAATTTTACTGTTGATATTCATGATCCTAATATTATTGATACGTTGACACTTAATGTCAAAACTAAGAACATGAACAGTAAAATTGATACTAGAGAAATAGCTATAATATATAGGGTATATTATAAGCTAATGAAGACCACTATTGCCCCAAAGGCTATAGCTTCTAGTGTAAAAGGAGTAACTATGCTTATGGAAGCTAATCAAAAGCGTAGTACTACTTTTGTCCCTAGACTTCTTGAGTGGAATGATATTTTAGCTGATGAAGAATGGAAATTTGATTCCATTACTAACCCTTTACCTCTCCAACCTGAAACATCTCAGTTAGACCGAATGATTCAGTTTCCTGATAGATCTATTAACCTTAAGTTTCTACGATCCAGCTCCTTCAGCCAAGCTTCTTCAAGTAGAAGAATGTCTTCGGTAGGACCTTCTTCTTTTCAAACCCGGGAGGACGATGAAGATAGTATTAGTCAGCCGGACCATAGAAAACTTCATTGGGTTTATCGCCTTCTAAATCTGATAAAGCTTTCTGGAGCCTTTTCTTTAATTCAGCTTTGGAAGATGAATTTCTGCCACCTGATGTTGATGCAGGGGATTTGAGTGCTGCTTCTTTGGGAGCTGGAGACCATCCCTTGATCATTATCTCTTTAGAGAGATATTTAATCCTGTCAAACACATGAACTGAAAAAGTCCAACTAATAATAAAAGATATTCTTTTCTGGATGAAATACTTACACAAATTAATGTGTTCTGGTAAAGTAGAAATATCTTGTTCAACTTGGAACTGATTGAATTTATCTAGAAACAGTTTAGGTAAAACATTTTGGTTTCCTCCAAAACAGTTCCACCATTCGTAGAACTATCTAGGGATAACCGATTTTGAAAATTCAGGGCTATACTTGACAAACCAAGTGTGTGTGGTTGGCATTAAGTATAGAAAGTTAAACCATGCATTTTTATAATCATACCAATTATAGGTTTGAGGTCTATGTTCTCTCGAAAGATTTACTTGAGTATGTAAATGATCAAACTATTCAGTAGAATGGAGATAAAACCCTTTTTATGGTGAATTTTGAATAAGCAATGCTGTCAGGATCTGAATCATGACTAAGTTTATGTTCCACTTCTATGGATCCTGTACAACTAAAATAAACTCATAATACTTTAATGGATTTTCAGTATCCACATAGTTCCTGTTTGTGTAATAGGGCTTTAGTAAATGCTTGACTTCATAACCTTTGAATTCCTTGTCTAACGCAAGGATAGGATTGACCTGCAAAGAAACCACGTTAAAGACTTCTCATTCTTTGGGTTTATTATGAGATGGAGAAACCCTAAACCCTAAACACTAAACTCTAAACCCTAAACCCTAAACCTAAAACCCTAAATCTAAAACTCTAAACACAAAACCCTAACTCTAAACCATTATTCCTAAACCCTAAATCCAAAATCGTCAACCCTAAACTCTAAACTCCAAACCCTAAACCCTACACCCTAAACCCTAAAACTCAAATCCTAAACTCTAAACCCTAAACCTTAAACCTAATCCCTAAACCCTAACCTTTGAACCCTAAACACTAAACCCTAAACCATAAACCCTAAACCCTAATCCCTAAACTCTAAACCTATAAACCCTAAACCCTAGATCCTAAACACTAAACTCTAAACCCTAAACCCTAAATCCTAAACTCTAAACCCTAAACCCTAACCCTAAACCCTAAACCCTAAACCCTAATCGCTAAACCCTAAATCCTAAACCCTAAACCCTAACTGCAAACACTAAATTCTAAATCATAACCGTATACGCTAAACCTTAAATCCAAAACCCTAGACCTTAAACCCTTAATCCTGAACCCTTAACCATAAACACTAAACCCTAATACTGTAACTCTAAACCCTAAACCCTAAAACATAAACCCAAAACCCTAAACCCTAACCCTAAAACATTAATCCTAAACCCTAAACCTAAACCCTAAAACCTAAGCCCTAAACCCTAAATCGTAAACCCTAAACCATAAACCATAAATTATAAACCCTAAACTTTAAAACCTTAATCCTAAACCCTAAACCCTTAACCATAATTGCTAAAATCCAAACCGTAAACCCTAAACCCTAAACACCATTCCTAAACCTAACCACTAAACCCTAAATCCAAGTACTAAAACCTGAAACCAAAAACCCTAAACCCTAAACTTTAAAACGTAAATCCAAAACCGTAAACCCTTAAATATAAACTTAAAACTCTAAACCCTAAACCCCAAACACAAGCCCTAAGCTATTAACCCTACACATTAAACCTAAACCCTAAACCATAAACTATAGGCCCTAAACTCTAAACCCTAAATCCTAAATCCTAAATACTAAATCCTAAACCCTAAAGCCTAAACATGAAACACCAAACCCTAATTTATAAACCTAAATCCTAAACCCTAATTCCTAAATCTAAACCCTAAACCCTAAACCCAAAACCCTAATTCCTAAAAGCTAAACCCTAAACCCTAAACACTAGCCCTAACCCTTAAACCCTAAACTCTAAATCCTAAACCCTAAACATAAACCCTAAACCCTAACCATAAACCATTAATACTAAACCTTAAGCCTAAATCTTTGAACCCTAAACCTAAACCCTAAACCCTAAAGACTAAAAACTAAACCCAAAACCCCAAGCCTAAACTCTAAACCCTAAACCCTAAACCCTAAACACTAAATCGTAAACCCAAAACCCTAAATCGTAAACCCTAAACTCAAAACCCTAAACACTAAACACTAAACCCTAAACCCTACATCAAAAACTCAAAAACCTAAATCCTAAACCCTAAACCTTAAATGCTAAACTCCTAACCCTACACCCAAAACCCTATTCCTAAACCTAAACTCTGAACCATAAATCACAGTACTACAACCTGAAAACCTAAACTCTAAATCCAAGTACTACAACCAAAAAGCCTAAAATCTAAATCCTAAAACCTAAACCCAAAACCCAAAACCCTAAACTCTAGGATTGAGGATTAATAGATTAGGGTTTTAAGTTTATGTTTTAGGGTTTAGGGTTTTGGGTTGAGGTTTTAGGGTTTTAGGTTGAGGTTTTAGGGTTTCAGGTTGTAGTACTAGGATTTAGGGTTTAGAGTTCAAGTTTAGGAATAGCGTTTAGTGTGTAAGGCTTAGGGTTAGTAGTTTAGCATTTAGGGTTTAGGGTTCATGGTTTAGGTTTTAGGATTTTTGGTTTAAAGTTTAGGATTTATAGTTTATGATTTATGGTTTAGGGTTTAGGGTTTAGGATTAATGGTTTAGGGTTAGGGCTAAGAGATTAGGGTTTAGGGTTAATGTTTTAGGGTTTTGGGTTTAGGTTTTAGGGTTTAGGGTTTAGAGGTATAATATTAGGGTTAAGTGTTTAGTGTTTAGGATTTAGGATTCAGGGTTTAGGATTTAGGGTTTAGGGTTTAGGGTTTAACCTTTAGAGTTTAGTGTTTAGGGTTAGGGTTTGGGGTTTAACGATTAGTGTTTAGGGTATAGAGTTTAGACTTTAAGGATTAGGGTTTAGGGTTTATGGGTTTATTCTTAGGGTTTAAGATTAATGGTTTAGGGTTAGGGCTAAGAGATTAGGGTTTAGGGTTAATGTTTTAGGGTTTTATGTTTAGGTTTTAGGGTTTAGAGTTACAGTATTAGGGTTTAGTGTTTATTATTTAGGGTTTAGGATTTAGGGTTTAGGGTATAGGATTTAGGGTTTAACCTTTAGAGTCTAGGGTTTAGGGTTAGGGTTTGGTGTTTAACAGTTAGGGTTTAGGGTTTAGAATTTAGGGTTTAAGGATTAAGGTTTAGGGTTTTTGGTTTAGGGTTTAGGTTTAAGGTTTAGGATTAGTGGTTTGAGGTTAGGGTTTAGTGTTTACATTTAAGGTTTAGGGTTTAGAGTTTATAGCTTAAGGGTTAGGGTTTAGCTTTTACGAATTAGGGTTTAGGGCTTTGGTTTTAGGATTTAGGGTTTAAATTTTAGCAATTAGGGTTTAGGGTTTAGGTATAGGGATTATGGTTCACATTTAAGTTTTAGGGTTTAGGATTTAGGATTTAGAGTTTAGGGTTTAGGGTTTAGATTTAAGGTTTAGTATTAATAATTTAGTGTTTGAGTTTATGGTTTTAATTTTATGTTTTAGGGTTTAGGGTTTTGGGTTTAACTTTAGCGGTTTAGGGTTTAGGGTTTAGGGTTTCATGTGATAGTACTAGGATTTAGGGTTTAGAGTTTAGGTTTAGGAATCGAGCTTTGGGTTTAGTGGTAGGGATTTAGCATTGAGGATTTAGGGTTTAGGTTTTACGGTTTAGGATTTAGGGGTTAAAGTTTAAAGTTTATAGTTTAGGGTTTAGGGATTAGTGTTTAGGGTTTAGGCTTTAGGCTTAGGATTGAGGATTAATAGATTAGGGTTAGGGTTTAGGGATTAGGGCTGAGAGTTATAGTATTAGGGTTTAGTGTTTAGGATTTACTGTTTACGATTCAGGGTTTAGGTTTAAGGTTTTGAGTTTATGGATTAGGTGTTAGGGTTTAGCTTTTAGGAGTTAGGGTTTAGGGTTTAAAATTTAGAGTTTTGGATTTAGGGTTTAGGGTTTACATTTTAGGAATTAGGGTTTAGGGTTTAGGGTTAAGGATTAAGGTTTCACATTTAGGTTTTTCGTTTTGGGTGTAGGGTTTAGGATTTAGGGTATAAAGTTTAGGGTTTATGGTTTCTAATTTAAGGTTTAAGGTTCATGGTTTAGGATTAAGGTTTAATATCAAAAGTTTAGCGTTTGTGTTTTGCGTTTTGGGTTTAGGGTTTTAAGTATATGTATCTAGGTTTAGGATTTTGGGTTAAGGTTTTAGGGTTTAGGGTTTAGGGTTTAGAATTTTAGGTTGTAGTACTAGGATTTAGGGTTTAGAGTTTAGGTTTAGGAATATGGTTTAGGGTTAGGAGTTTATCATTTAGGGTTTAACGTTTAGGGTTTAGGATTTAGGATTTTTAGTTTATGATTTATGGTTTAGGGTTTAGGATTAATAGTTTAGGGTTAGTATTTAGGGATTAGGGTTGAAGGTTTAGGGATTAGGGTTTTGGGTTTAGCTTTTAGGGTTTAGGATTGAGGATTACCCTAAACCCTAATTCCTAAAAACTAAATCCTAAACCCTAAATCATAGCCCCTAAGCCAAAAACTCTAAACCCTAAAGCCTAAACGTAAATCCTAAACCGCAACTTCAAACCATTAATCCTAAACCTTAAACCTAAACCCTAAATCCTAAACTATAAACCATAAGCCCTAAATCCTAATCCCAAAACCCTAAACCCTAAACCCTAAGAACAAATCATAAGCCCTAAACCCTAAACCCCAAACCTAAACCCTAAATTGTCAACCCTAGACCCTCAACCCTAACTCCAAACTCTAAACCTTAAACCCTAACACTAAATCCTAAACTCTAAACCTTCATCCCTAAACCCTATATGCTAAACCCTAAACCCTAAAGCCTAATCCCTAAATTCTAAACCCTAAACCGAAACACTAAAACCATTAATATTAAACCCTAATTCCTAAATCCTAAATCCTAAACCATAAACCCTAAACTCCAAACCCTAAACCCTAATGCCTAAACCCTCACCCCTGATCCCTAAACCATAATCCCTAAACCATAATTCCTAAACCCTAAAAGATAAATGATAAATCGTAATCCCTAAAACCTAAACCCACAAACCCTAAATCCTAAACCCATAAACCCTAAACCCTTAACTCTAAACTGTAAACCCTAAACTATAAACCTTAAACCTAAATACTAAACCATAAATCCTAAATCCTAAACCCTAAAAACTAAACCCTAACACTATAACTCTAAACTCTAAGCCCTTAAAGCTAAACCTTAAACCCTAATCCCTAAAACTTAATCCCTAATTCCTAAACCCTAACTATAAACTATTAATCCTAAAATCTAAACCCTAAACCCTAAACCATAAATCATAAACAATAAACCCTAAATCGTAAACCCTAAACCGTAAATGTTAAACTGCTAACCCTAAACCCTAAACCATCTTTCTAAACCTAAACTCTAAACCATAAATCTTAGTACTACAACCTAAAATCCTAAACCATAAATCATAAACCATAAAACCTTAACCCAAAATCCTAAACATTCAAACAAAAACTTAAAAACGCTAAACCATAAACCCAAAACACAAACGCTAAACTATTAATACTAAACCTTAAACCTAAACTCTAAACCTTAAATGTTAAATCAGAAACCACAAACCTTAAACTTTAAACCCTAAATCATAAACCCTAAACCCTAAACCATAAAACCTAAATGTGAAACCCTAATCCTTAACCCTAAAACCTAGACCCTAATTCCTAAAATGTCAACCCTAAACCCTAACCCTAAACCCTAAACCCAAAACTCTAAACTATAAACCCTAAACCCTAACTCCCAAAAGCTAAACTCTAACACCTAAGCCATAAACTCTAAACCTAAACCCTAAACCTTAAATGCTAAACTCCTAACCCTAAACCCAAAACCATATTCCTAAACCTAAACTCTGAACCATAAATCACAGTACTACAACCTGAAAACCTAAACCTTAAATCCAAGTACTACAACCTAAAAGCCTAAAATTTGATGCCTTCTAATGAGAAAACCTCTTCCTTAAATAGGCCTTGAGAGAATAATTGAATAGTGCTGCTTTCTTCTGATTGGTTAGAGAAAGCATCTTCTTTTTCTTTTGTCTGGCATCTTCTTTTTCTTTCTGAAAAGAGATTCCTTTTTTTGTAAAGTTGTTTCGGCCATTTGTCTTTATCTTTTAGAAAATAGATGGCTGCTTTACTGTTGTGAGATTCTATATGTCTCCGTTGGATAATTATTCTGATTAAATTGATAATCAAGAGATATTCCAACTCTTTGAGTCTCATCTCTTACTTTCTTAAATAATTCCGACTCTTTGAGTCTCTATTTAGAAAGTCAGTAATTTCGGATTTTAAAATCCTCTACTGGATTATTCATTTAGTAAGATTAATCATAAAATGGGTCTAAATAGGACTGTGCTAAAGCGTTTGGCTTCAACATGTCCCCATTATCATCACTTTGAGAAGACGCCTCATCTAGCAATAGCAAGGCAGTTTCTTTATTGGGTTTATCGTCTTCTAAATCTGATAAAGCTTGCTGGAGCCTTTTCTTTAATTCAACTTTGGAAGATGAATTTCTGCCACCTGATGTTGATGCAGGGGATTTGAGTGCTGCTTCTTTGGGAGCTGGAGACCATCCCTTGATCATTATCTTTTTAGAGAGATATTTAATCCTGTCAAACACATGAACTGAAAAAGTCCAACTAATAATAAAAGATATTATTTTCTGGACGAAATACTTACACAAATTAATGTGTTCTGGTAAAGTAGAAATATCTTGTTCAACTTGGAACTGATTGAATTTATCTAGAAACAATTTAGGAAAAACTTTTTGGTTTCCTCCAAAACAGTTCCACCATTCGTAGAAACATCTAGGGATAACCGATTTTGAAAATTCAGGGCTATACTTGACAAACCAAGTGTGTGTGGTTGGCCTTAAGTATAGAAAGTTAAACCATGCATTTCTATAATCATACCAAATATAGGTCTGAGGTCTATGTTCTCTCAAAAGATTTACTGGAGTATGTAAATGATCGACTATCCAGTTGAATGGAGATAAAACCATTTTTATGGTGAATTTTGAATAAGCAATGCTGTCAGGATCAGAATCATGACTAAGTTTATGTTCCACTTCTATGGATCCTGTATAAATTAAAATAAACTCATAATACATTCTTGTCTTTAATGGATTTTCAGTATCCACATAGTTCCTATTTGTGTAACAGGGCTTTAGTAAATGCTTGACTTCATAACCTTCAAATTCCTTGTCTAACGCAAGGATAGGATTGACCTGCAAAGAAACCACGTTAAAGACTTCTCGTTCTTTGGGTTTATTATGAGACGGAGAAACCGCTTCCTTAAAGCTTTCAGGAGCTTTCATTGTATAGGAATCTTTAGTTTGGGCGGAGGAAAATTGAGGTTTTCTGGATGGGGAGAATGAACATGGTTCAGATTCTTTAGAGAATGGTTTTTTAAGAACCAAAGGATTTGATGACGATGAGCTAGGTGGTAGCTGTGGAAAAGGACTAATAACTTGAGAAGGGTTGATGGGAGGTAAGCTGGCAAGAGCTGAAAATTTATTAGGCCTGTTCAGTGACGGCCTGATTGCAAAAAGAGAAGCTGAAGGCTTCTTATATATTTCTTTTCCCTTCTCTTGGAAAGGACCTTTGATCCCGAATCCTGGCCTTATGACTGGCCTCATGTTTTACCTTGCAAAAATTCACAGGTTAGAAAATCGGGGAGAGAGTTTTCTTCTCCTTTGCTATATTCAACTTGAATATGAAAACTAGACAATAAGGCTTGCCATCTAGCAAATATATGTTTAGAAACAAGATTTTTAACATCTTTTTGCAAAATTTCTTTTGCAGACTTACAATCTACTTAAAGCAGAAATTCTTTATTGATCAAATCATCTTGAAATTTAGTAATGCAAAGGACAATGGCTAAAACCTCCTTTTTAACAGTACTATAATTTTTTTGAGCAGAGTTCCATAATCCGGAAGTAAATCGGACTAACTGCTCAGGACTATCAGGGGTTTTCTTTTGTTTAAGAATTCCACCGTAACCTATATCCAAAGCATCAGTTTCAACAATCATGAAAGAATCTGGATTAGGAATACCTAAGAAAGGCAAACTTTTAACCATTTCTTTAATTTTGATGACTGCCGTAGTCTGTTCTTTATCCCATGGAACAGGTACCTTTTTAAGTCTATCATATAAGGGCTTGCAAACCTGTCTTGCCTTAGGGATGAAATCTGCCACATAGTTAAGACTACCCAAAAATCTCTGTAACTGGGTTTTTTCTATAATAACGTCAGGGAATTTATCAGAAAACTCAATAGCTCTGCAAATGGGTTTATAAGTGCCTTGATATAAATCATGCCCAATAAATCTGATTTTAGTTTGAGAAATCTTAATTTTCTTGGCGCTTACCACAAGACCATTATGTTTAACAATTTTAAAAAGTACATTTAAATGTTTGAAATGAGAATCAATGTCCTCAGAAAATATTAACACATCATCAATATAAACAATCGAAATGTGGCTGATATGATTGAAAATGGAATTCATTATATTTTAAAATTCTGACGGGGCATTCTTAAGCCCAAAAGGCATAACGTTCCATTCATATTGTCCAAATGGGACATTGAAAGCAGTTTTGTATTTATTTTTTTCAGAAATTTGTATCTGCCAAAAGCCTGATTTCATATCAAACTTACTATAAACATTAGCTTTAAAGGTTCTTTTTAAAAGATCTCTTTTATTTGGAATTGGATATCTAATCCATTTCAAAACAGAGTTTAAAGGTTTATAATTAATAACAAGTCGGGGAGAGCCTCTCTCTTTCTCTGCTGCATTGTTGACATAGAAGGCTGAACAGCTCCACGGAGATTTAGAGGGTCGAATAATATTATTTTCCAAAAGAGTGTTAATTTCTTTTTTACAAATTTCCATTAATTCATGATTCATCTAAATGGGCCTAGCTTTCGTAGAAATGGCCTTTTCACTGAATCCATCAATATAAGGGAGATCAACAATATGGGCTTTTCTGGCCCAAAAAGCATTCGGAAATTCAGAGCAAATTTCTTTTTCGAAAGTCTTTTGTAAATTGGCAATCTTAGTTACCATTCCCAGGGTTTTTAAAATTTTCTCAATTTTCTTAATTTTTATCTCTTCTTTAAGAAAACAAATCTGATTAGAGATTAAATTAATTTTAAAAGCAGTTTTTTCATGTAAAAATTTGCTTTCTTCTTTAGAAAGAGTTTTAATGAAAAGAAATGAAATTTCTTTTCCTAAAATCTTGGTTTTGATAGCATCAAAATCAGAAATATAAGGTTTAATTTGAGTGATAAATGGTATTCCCAAAATGATTTCTTCGTTAATATTTTTGGTAATAACAAAATCGTTTTTGAGTCAAATCCCATTATTGCAGATATGAGCATCAAATAACTTATAATCAATAATAATACGTTCACCTGTGGCGCTGTATAATTTGGTAGTCCCTTTGGTAAGGTATTTAGTAGGAATAAGTCCTTCAATAATGCAATATCTATCTGCACCACTATCTAACAAAGCAATCTTGTTAAGGGTTAGATTGTCATTAACAACTAGCTTAATCATAATATGAGAACTCTGAGGTCTAATTTTTGTAATGGCGTTAATACCTGCCTCGCTGTCTGCCTTATCATCATCCTCATGTTCTTCATTGTCGGAAGCGACTCCTTTAGAAGATCCTGCTTCATTGGCTACTTCTTTAAGATGTTTTTCCGTAATAGCATCGACCTCAACTTTATGGAGTCGAGACTTAATTCCTTTAATTTCTTCTTTGAGAGCGTTGACTTCTTTACGAAGTTCCTCGACTGAAGGTTCTTTTTTAGAATCAAATTTGTTCATGATCTGTTTCATGCTAAAAGGAACCACTTTGGGTTTTTCTTCCTTTGCCTAGTAACCAACTTTTGTAATTCAATGAGGTATTTCCTTCGAGCATCTTCATCTTGAATATGTTCAATCGTCGAAAAGAGCGTTTCTGCAGTCTTTTCAGAAATTACGTTGATAGTTTTACTATCACAAAGGCAGAATGCACCATTGCAATTACATTCTGAATTAGTTTCTTCTGGTTCTGAATTATGGGCAACATTAAGATATTCTTCATCACTTTCTTCCTCAGAGGAAGAGTATTCAGAATTAGAAGCTTCTTCTTCTTCGATAATTGAGAACAGTTTTTGCTTAATCTTATCATCGACTTCGAGGAGATTGATCTTCTTCTTTTTCTTTCTATTTCTGGGACACTTGTTGGATTTATGACCCTTCTTTCCACATGTCCAGCATGTGTCTTCTAAAGAAGATTCTTTAGGGGATTGCCTCTTTCCCTTTCTTCTGGATTTTTCACGAGGCTCTCTTCTTTTCCTAGAAGATTTCCTTTTATATTCTCCGGTCGTTCTTTCTTTCTTCCCTGCTTTTCTAGCAGAAGGAGGTTTAAGTAAGGGAAATCCAAAATCTTGGCAAAAACTACCAAGTTCTGCATAAGAAGTTTTCTGATCCTTTTTAAGCTGATCCTTTAGCTTAAGGTCAGTGCAAAGTTCCATTGCAACTATGTTAATAAGACTGATGAGATCTCCGTATGCCAACTGAGAATACGAGATTTTTCCTTCACATCGATCTCTAATTTTTTATCTAACTTTTTCAGCGAAATGTGTAGGTAATCCGCTGATAAATCTTTCCTTCCAATAATCATTATTGCAGTCTGATCTAATCATGACTTTGTTCAGAAACATGTCTTTATACCATCCAAAGTCTGCTAACTTTTTGCAGTATAAATTATTAAGGATTTCAAGACTCCTATCCTAGAAAAGACGTGGTTCCCCCACGAAATGCTTTGCTATACTATACAAAAAATTAGGAGTAGCATCTTCATAAACAATTTTTGATGACGTACTTATTCCTTCTTCAGTTTTAACCACTACCTTGGTGGTTACAGCACTAAGTATTTCTGTCCTATTCTGATCAGTGAGGTAATTATCCCACCAATTTCTTAAAGTACCAGTAAAGCCTGCAATAATCATGTTAGCGGCTTCTTTATCACCTGCACCTTTCATTTTATATGCAGTGATATTCATCCCCATTTCTTGGAGTTTAGCATAGATTTGACCTTCAGCCATTCCATCAATGTTCCATTCAGTCAGACTGGTTCCATCTGCTGCTGATGCTGGATGAAGGACATCTTCTTCGAACTGCACATTCGGGAAAGAAGGCCTAGGATAATAATTCGTTTTGTTAGGATGTATTTCTAATAAGGTTCTAAGCTTATTACCTTGTGTAATATTAAGCTTAGACAGTTGTTCATTAATCCTGTCGAGCAGTTCATTGGAATGACTAAACTCCTTGGATAACTTGGGGAGGTTTTCTTTTGAGAACTCAGGTAACTTAAATATGGGAGTCTCTATTTGAGAACTAGGTTTGGAGGTACTGGGTTTATCCCTAATCTGAGTGATTCCTTTAAAGTTACTTCCTTTGTCTTCTTCTATCTGTCGAGAAATAACATGGAGAATCTGGTTGGTATAATTGTTTTGTTCAAAAACCTTATTAAGGTCTCTAGCTGTTAACAAGCCTGTCTCCTTTTCTATGGGTTTTTTAAAAGGAGTTGCTTTAAGGATTTCCTTTCTATAAGGAATGCTAAGTCCTTCGAGCGGAGGAATAACACTTTCAACCACCTGATCGTTGGTGTACCATTTGTTAATAAGGACTTGAAGCGATGACTGCTTATCATCAATTTGTCCAGAGTATTCAAACCATTTGAAAAACTCAATTTCTGTCTTAAATCTTTTCAAGTCTTTGAACCACTTATCTCTGAAAGAGGTTCGTTGTTCCACATTATAGGTAGCTTTATACCAATCTACCTTTTGTTTATGTTTTGGAGACTTCCACCAGATGTTCAATTTTCTTTTATTGGGTACAAAATCTTCTTCATCGGATGTAAGCACTCCAATAGAATCTTTTCTTTGATTATCAGGTTTCATATCGTTGGCAGTGGGGCTTCCCAAAGTCTCTTCATAATAAACCTTAGGAACAGTCTGGGAAAAATCTACACCATGAAGGTTTCTATGGTCAGGCTGACTAATACTATCTTCATCGTCCTCCCGGGTTTGAAAAGAAGAAGGTCTTGCCGAAAAGGAGATAATATAACAACCTGGAAAACTATTAAGACTAAGCGAGAGTCTAATGGAAACTAATAGGTGAAACTAGAGCCTAACGTGTGAGATTTTGAGTTTGATGTTTTATTTTAGGTTGTGTATTGACTTCCTGAGCTTAGGCTGAGGTGTCTAGGGGGTTAATCATCAAGGTATGACCCCTCAAGGATTAACCAAGGGTCCTTGAGAGGGGACCCTAAAGCTTGACCCCAAGGCTACGCCTTAAAGCAAAAATTTGGCAGAAACTTATGAACCACAGATGCAATCCACGGCCTGTTGATTGATCTACGGCTCGTGGTATTCCTTCGTAGGTCAATGCCACCAAGTCCATGTTGCAGACCCAAACCACAACCCCATAGTACAGGGCGTGGTCCCATCCATGGTTCATGGATTAGGATCTCGTGAACTGCACATGTAGATTGCCTTAAGTCGGCCAAAGGTTGGGTAGTTTAGGAAATTGTGTTATTAAATGTTTTGAGTAGGAGTCTTTAATATAGTAATTATATATATATATATACACACACACACACACACACACACACATATATAGTATTTTAAGTGATTGAACACTTCATTAACTCATTATAACTCAAGACCTCAAATCGAAACCCAACTACTCTTCCCTTCAAAAATTCTCTCTCTAAAACCTCCATTGACGAACAAAGAAAGGGTTCAAGGAAAGCTTGAAGATAGAAGATTTTCAAAACGAATTTGGAAGGATTCTACACCTAAGGTATGGGAGTTCTTCATCCTTGGGAAGCTATCACCCAAGGAACCCTTTCAAAAGCTTTTAACTCATTTTTAGAAAACCCAATTGGCAAGGGTTTCAACTCAACACCATGGATTCCTTACAAAGTTGTTCTTAAATGTTGAATTATTTTTGTTATTGATGATACTATTGATTTTAGATGATTTTAACTTGAATTCCAAAGAATCCATCAGTTTTCCCCAACCCTTGCTATGGCTCTTCTCTATATTATGAATGTTGTTAGAAGTAGATTCAATTGATTTAATATTTGTTGATTATGATGTAATTATATGATTTAAGTATAAATCTACATATATTATTGATTAACTTAAGATTTTTATGGTGAATCAATATAGTCTAGTGTTGTGGCTTGAAAGAGGCTAATTGAGGGTCTAAATGTGATCCTCCAAGAATGATGAATTTCCTCATGTAATGCCTTAGATTAGATCACCTAGTCTTGAATTGGTGTAGGGTAATACTTCTAAACATAAATCGACTTGATAATGATATCATATGCATGTTTGTGAATACTTTATGTATAAAGTGCCAATCACGATGTGATTAAGGTATTGATGAGTTGTTGGAACATGGTATTCCCTTATCTAATGTGCTATTGCTATATGTTTGGGATGGCTACTCCGGTTATAATCAGATCTTTATTACACCGGATGATAAAAAAAAATACAACTTTCACATGTCCCTATGGGATGTTTGCTTTCCAAGGAATGTCATTTTCAGATTGTGTAATGCACCAACGACGTTTCAAAGGTATATGTAGCGACCCTTCCAAATATAATATAAGTTAATAATTCGCGGGATTTTAATGCATATATTATCCTCACACTAGTAAAAAAAAATGATATAAAAAGAATATTTCCAACTTTTTGAGTGCCCAAACTAGGTGGTTCATGCTTCATACAATCATTCTAAACAAGTAATAAATTTAATATATTACAAGACTTGGGCTTACACACCCCAAACGAACAAAACATATGACCATACTTATATTAAAACCCATGGTGACATGATCAGATTAACTCTCAAAATTTCATGCAAATATACAACACATAGATCATGTATAAGTCCCAAAGTTTATACAAAATATGGATGCCTATATGCAAATGTGATCTTCCTTAAGACTCTTATAATCTCTAACTCCAATGGCCAGCTTCATGCCTCCTCTCGATCATTCCCTACGATAGAAACAACTATCGCTAAGCATATAGCTTAGTGGTGAAAAACTATAGGTTCGGAGGCCTCAAAATTCACCAATCTACCTTTCTCAAATCATGAGAAACTAAATTGAAACATAATAAATAAATCAAGTAACATGATATAAAGTGTATCAAGTTCAATATTTAAAGATCCAAATGTCAAGAACGCTCATAGCACCATTTTCCAAGAGATTCAATAACAAGGCTCGCCCAAATATATACATTATGTGGTCACACCAAGTACAATCAGGTATCAAGAAGCACCAACACATTGTGTCAAGAAAGGTCAAAGCCCAATAATCAAGAGAACCAAGACCCATATTAAAAATGGCTTTCTAGTTCATACTTAAAATGGACAACTTCCATTCTTAAGATGGACTAAAAATCCATAGTCAAGATGACAAATGATCCGAAACAAGAGGCATGCCAATAGTGACAAAGTCACAGCCACAAGACAAGGTCCCAACAAGAGTGCCAAGTGATCAAACAATCCGTACAAATGGGCGAGTTACATAAGTGTCTTTTAACGTCTTAAAGGATACCAACACGACAATGCCAAGTGACAAGAGGTAACCAAGGTACCAAGATCAACTTTTAGATATACCAGCAGTTAAAAGAGTGCAAGTACAATCTTATACACAAACCTCAATACTTTAGCATAGAAACAGTCCAACACAATTATGCGAGTTCAAACCGTAGACTAACCAACATATCAAGGTCCTCAACTTGTACACAAGTATATAAAACCTTAAAAATACAATTAAATAACTTCTTTAATTCCTAGTATCTCAATAATGTCAAAATTAAAGCATGATTGTCATCACAAGTAAGCTTAGCCTGTACAAATACGACTATGCTCCAAAAATAGTGATTCTGGCGAGCCTAGTACCTCATGTTGCAACATATATTTGAAAAGGAAAACGGAAAAACTAGACTTTATAACCTTCATGAAAGATATAGGTACATCTCCTAAGGTTGCGTACAAACAAGAATCACTGCAAAATATATTTTGTATAAAAAGATATATTCAGAACACTAACAGCTATCCATACAGGATTCCTAATTTCGAACCTGGACAAAACTTGTCCTATGTTGCGTCCCATATTTTGAATCCATAACAGCTAAATTAGAGTTTTACATACACATAATACTTGTACATATACGAATTATCTTCCTAAATCATATGTATTCATTGTAAACGAAGTTTTATAAAACAAGCTATGCTCAAAATACTAAACACTACCCAACTCAAAAATAGATTTCATCACTTACCAAAGAGATGTGTGTGTCTTGAATTCCATCCAAAAGGACCAAGTTTTTCTCCTGTAATTTAGAAGAACAAATGATTAACTAAGGTTCTAAGGTTCTTAGACTTGAAGGAATCGACTTTAACTCAAGGAGTTATGAAAATATATAGTCACACACAAGTGATGTTTATCCTTGTACAACTATCCCTCAAGGCTGCCCAAATAGTTGTGTGCTGCCCAAAATGCATACCTATATATATATATGTGTATATATATATATATATATGTATATATATATACTTCACCTCCTATTAAAATTTTACATAATTCTTATTAGACTATTACATAAATACCCCAATAAAATCCCTTAAATTATGATACAATTTATGTTAACCAAGCTAGCAATTATCACAACATTTCAAGTTCTCAAAATGAGAGTAAAACATATTGTAGTAATTAAGCAATAGTAAATCGACATGTGACTCTCGGTTAGTATTTAGGGGTGTTACAACTCTCTCCCCCTTAATGAAATTTCGTCTCGAAATTTAACTTGCACTAGTCCCGAAACAATTGAGGATACTGGGTCCTCACATCTTCTTCTCTCTATCAGGTAGCTTCTTTTCTCGAATTGTTCCTCCAAAGTACCTTTACTAAGTGGATTTTTTTGTTTCTAAGTTGCTTCAATTCCCAAGCTTGAATTAAAATAGGTTCTTCATTATACGTCAAGTCAGGATTAACCTCAATAGATTCAACTAGAAGAACATGAGATGGACCAGAACGATATCTTCTGAGCATAGAAACATGGAAGACATTATAGATCTTGTCTAACTCAGGTGGCAAAGACAATTTATATGCAAATGGTCCAACCTTTTCAAGTATCTCATAAGGTCCAATAAATCGGGCACTAAGTTTTCCTTTTTTGCCAAATCTCATAATCTTTTTCCATGGAGACACCTTTAAGAATACTTTGTCTCCCACTTGATATTCAATGTCACACCTTTTAAGATCAGCATATGACTTTGTCTATCTGAAGAAATATTTAGACGATCCTTGATAATTTTTACCTTGTCCTCTATTTGTTGCACAATTCAGGACCAATAAGTTTCCTGTCACCAACTTGATCCCAACAAAGAGGGGTCCCACATTTCCTTCCGTACAAGGCTTCATAGGTTGGCATTCCAATACTCGATTGGTAACCGTTATTGTAAGCAAATTCTATCAAAGCCAAGTGTTTGCCCTAACTACCCTAAAAATCCATAATGTAAGCTCAAAGCATATCCTCCAAAATTTGTAGCACTCTTTTCGGCTGGCTGGCTGTCTGAGGATGGAATAAAGTGCTAAATTTTAGCTTAGTACCCAAAGATTCCTACAAGATACCCCAAAATCTAGATGTAAACCTTAGGTCTTGGTCAAATACAATAAACATAGGGATCCCATGTAGTCTTACGATCTCATAAATGTACAATTCGGCTAAACACTTAATTGAGTAATCCATCCTGATTGCTAAGAAGTGAGCATTCTTGGTTAGCCTATCCACAATCACCTATATTGTGTCATGATTTCTTTGAGTGCAAGGAAGTCTAGAGACAAAGTCCATAGTTATTCTCTCCCATTTCCATTCCAACATCGACAAGGGTTGTAGTACACCAACTGGGACTTGATGTTCTGCCTTTAGTTGTTGACAAACTAAACATTTAGAAATGAACTCCACAATTTCTCTCTTCATACCACTCCACCAATAATTTTCTTTGATGGTCGAGTACATCTTTGTACCCCCAGGATGCATTGCATATGGTAAGGTATGTGCTTCACTCAGTATCTCTCTCCTCAATCTGTCATCATTAGGGACACATAATCTATCTTGATAAAATAAGAGACCATCCTCTGTTATTGCAAAATCAAGTATTTACCCATTTTGAATTTCTTTGGTCAATTTTACAAGTTTCTAATCTACATTTTGTGCTTCCTTCGCCTGTTCAAGTAATATTGATTTTACTTGCAAATTAGCAATAACTGAACCATTTGAATCAGGTGTAAAACAAACATTCAAGGCACTTAACTCAAGAAGCAAGGGTAAATGACTCAAAGAAATGCTTGCGAAGGATTTTCGACTTAAAGCATCTGCAACCACATTAGCTTTACCTGGATGATAATCAATTGTACAATCATAATCCTTGATGAGTTCAAGCCATCTATGTTGTCGAAGGTTTTGCTCCTTCTGAGTACCCAAGTACTTTAAGCTCTTGTGATCATTGAATATATGACATTTCTCTCAACACAAATAATGCCACCATATTTTTAAAGCAAACACTACAGTAGCAAGTTCATCATGGGTAGGATAATTCAATTCACGTGGTTTTAATTTCCAAGAGGCATAAGAAATAACTTTCCCTTCTTGCATCAAAATGCATTTGAGACCATTATGAGAAGCATCGCTGTATACTACATACTCCTTCCCTTCAATTGGTAGAGTAAGTAGAGGTGCTTGAGTTAGCAAGGATTTGAGAGTTTCAAAGCTCTCTTGGCATTTTTCATTCCAGTTAAACTTCACTTTCTTCTGCAAGAGTTTAGTCAATGGAGAGGCGATAAGGGAAAAGCCTTTCACAAATCTTCTGTAGTATCCTGCTAAGCCTAAGAAACTTCTTACCTCAGTTTGACTTTTGAGAGGTCTCCATTCAATAATTGCTTGTATCTTAATAGGATCTACCATCACGCCTTCGGCCGACACTACATATCCCAGAAACTTCACTTCATCAAGCCAAAATTCACACTTGGAAAGTTTAGTACAAAGTTCTTTCTCCTTCAAAATTTGCAAAATAATTCGGAGGTGTTTTTCATGGTCTTCACTACTTCTGGAAAATATTAAAATATCATCTATAAAGACAACCACAAACCAATCAAGATAAGGCTTGAATACTCGATTCATTAGATCCATGAATACCGCAGGAGCATTTGCCAATCTGAATGGCATCACCAAAAATTCATAATGACCACACCGAGTTCTAAAAGCAGTTTTAGGAATATCTTTCTCTCTAACACGCAGTTGGTGTTATCCGAAGCTTAAATCAATCTTTGAGAATACTTTAACACCCTTCAGTTGGTCAAACAAATCATCGATCCTTGGTAGTGGATATATATTCTTGATTGTTATTCTATTCAAATGTCTATAGTCAATACAAAGCCTAAGAGTGCGATATTTCTTCTTTACGAATAAAATAGGGGCTCCCCAAGAGAAACACTAGGTCGAATAAAACCCTTCTCAAGAAGTTTTTGCAATTGAGATTTCAGTTCTTTTAATTCTATCAGAGCCATTCTACAAGGAGTGATAGAAAAAGGGGTAGATCCAGGAATAAGCTCGATTGGAAAATAAACCTCTCTTTCCAAGGGTAATCCAGAAAGGTTTTTTGGGAAGACTTCTGGGAAATCACGTACAGTAGGTATGTCCTTGATACCAGGACTCTCCAATTATATATCAACTATGTGAGCAAGGTATGCACCACAACCTTTATGCATCAACTTTCTTGCCAAGGCTGCAGAAATAATACTAGATATCAATAATCTTTCACCTTGTACAATGAAGTGTGAAAATGTAGGATCTTTAAAAGTGACATGCTTAGACATATAATCTACCACTGCATGATATTTATAAAGCCAATCCATCCTAAAAAAACAACAAAATCCTTGAAGGGAATTTCAATCAAATCCACAGGGAAGACTAGATTTTGAATTACGAAGGCAAAATCTTGGTAAACTCGATTACACACAACTTGATAACCTAAAGGAATTTCAACTAGCACATCAAAATTAAGTCTCACAGATTTCACGTTTTCAGGAAGAGAAGGTGATGAACAAGGATAAAAAAATGTAAACACACATAAATCAAATAAGTGAAATTTACCAATAACCATGTCTTTTCCATCATGATCCTCCCTCTACCTCACAGGATAAGCGCGTACAGTAGCCCTTGGTCCACTAGCTTTATTCGCTCAACTTGCCCCTACCACTTGGGTGTTTACAGGTCTTGCACCTTCATTAGTTTGAGGAAGATTAATAGAAGGCTTATAAATTGAGCCTTCAGTTGTCAAGGAAGGAGCTTTATTTGCATTAAGACAATCCTTAACTTTATGATCAAAGCTCCCACAATTGAAACATACACCAGAAGCTCTCCTGTAAGTACCATAATGATTCTTTCCATATTGTAGAAAAGTGGGAACACGAGGCTTGCCTTGGATATAATTTGGAGTGCTAGCTATAGAAAATTCTTTTCTATTTTGCCTTTGTTGGGGTGGCTTGTTAACACTACCAGCCTTAGAATCATAAAATCTTCCCCTTTTGGATGGACCTCCAAAATCTGGTCTAGGCTTTCAAAATTTGTTTTCGTTTCGACTAGCTTGTTCTTTATCAAGTCGTTTCCAAGTAGAAGCAGCAGACACTAACTTAAAAAGTTCTCATGTTGCAGAATCACCACATTCTTCCCAATGGAATCATTTAAACCATCTTCAAATTTTCCTACAGTTGTCTTTTTCCTCTTTAATAATACCTCCAGCGTAATGAGAGAGCCTTAGAAACTTCTGTTGGTACTCAGCAATAGACATGCCTCGTTGCCTTAAATTCAAAATCTCCTTTCTTTTTGCATCACAATAAGCAGGTGGGACATATTTCATATGAAATTCCCTAAGAAAATCATCCCAAGTAAGAACAGGAGGTTTTACCTTGGCATTGAGAATACTTACCCACCAATCGTAAGCATCCTTTGTAATAGTGAAATAGCATACTTAAATTTGGAAACATCTAAACACTCTAACTGCTCAAATACCCTTTCCATGCACTCCAACCATTATGCAGCAGCATCCGTGGGATCAACGATGCCTTCAAACTCCACTCCACCCATTTTCCTCATTTTTTCAAAGTTAATCTCGTTGGGATCATGTATCGCTTCAGCTATGTGGTGGAAGAATTCAGCCATTTGTTGAAAAGGAGGATTCATGGCTTGAGTACCATGACTCATGTGAGGATGTGAACCAGCTCTTACACCTTAATGGTTTCCCACTTCGGACCCACTAGTGTGGGGAACATGTTTATTCGAGAAAGGTTCTCCAACCTCTTCTAGTGCATGAGGTTGGGAAACAGAGGCACCCGAACCTTCACGAGTAACTTCCATAGGCTGATCAGAAGAAGAGACCATAACTTAATTGCTTCAAAAAGGAAGATCACATTGCATTAGGGAAATGTACATGATGCATGTGCAATAAGAAATATTATAAACCATGTAAATGAAAAAATCATCCAATTAAAACCTTTTTCAAAAGAGAAAAAGTATACAAGTAATTCACAGCAAAAGTCCTAGAACCACAACCTAGGCTCTGATACCAACACTTGTATCGACCATTTCAAATATAATATAAGTCAATAACCAACGGGATTTTTATGCATATATTATCCTCACACTAGTAAAAAATATGATATAAAAAGAATATTTCCAACTTTTTCAGTGCCTAAACTAGGTGGTTCATGCTTTGTACAATCATTCTAAATAAGTAGTAAATTTAATATATTACAAGACTTGGGCTTACACATCCCAAACTAACAAAACATATAACAATACTTATATTACAACCCATGGTGACATGATTAGATTAGCCCTTAAAAATTCATGTAAATATATAACACATAGATCATGTATAAGTCCCAAAGTTTATACAAAATATCGATGCCTATATGCAAATGTGATCTTCCTTAAGGCTCTCAAAATCTCCAACTCCAATGGCCAGCTTCATGCCTCCTCTCGACCATTCCCTACGATAGAAACAACTATCGCTAAGCATATAGCTTAGTGGTGTAAAACTATAGGTTTAGAGCCCTCAAAATTCACCAAGCTACCTTTCTCAAATCATGAGCAGCATAATTGAAACATAATAAATAAATCAAGTAACAATATATAAAGAATATCAAGTTCAATATTTAAAGATCCAAATGTCAAGAATGCTCATAGCACTATCTTCCAAGAGATTCAATAACAAGGCTCGCCTAATATATACATCATGTTGTCTCAACAAGTACAATCAGGTATCAAGAAAGGCCGACACCCTCTATCAAAAAGGGTCAAAGCCCAATAATCAAGAGAACAAAGAACCATATAAAAATTGCTTTCTAGTTTGTACTTAAAATGGACAACTTCCATTCTTAAGACGTACTAAAAATCCATAGTCAAGATGACAAATGATCCGAAACAAGAAGCATGCCAATAGTGACAAAATCACTACTACAAGAAGGACAAGGTCCCAACAAGAGTGCCAAGTGATCAAATAATCCGTACAAGTGGGCGAGTTACATAAGAGTCTTTAACGTCTTAAAGGATACCAACACGACAATATAAAGTGACAGAGGTAACCAAGGTACCAAGGTCAACTTTCAGATATACCAGCAGTTAAAAGAGTGCAACTACAAGTTTATACACAAACCTCAATACTTTAGCGTAGAAACAATCCAACACAACTTCGCGAGTTCAAACCGTGGGCCAACCAAGATATCAAGGTCCTCAACTTGTTCACAAGTATATACAACCTTAAAAATGCGGTTAAATAACTTCTTTAATTCCTAGTATCTCAATAATGTCAAAATAAATCATGATTATAACAAGTAAGCTTAGCCTATACAAATACGACTATGCTCTCAAAACAGTGATTCTGGCCAGCCTAGTACTTCATGTTGCAACTTTGATTTGGAAAGGAAAACAACAAAACTAGACTTTATAACCTGCATGAAAGATGTAGGTATATCTCATAAGGTTGCAAATAAACAAGAATCGGTGCAAAAAATATTTTGTACAAAAAGATATATTCAGAACACTAACAATTGTCCATACAAGATTCCTAATTTCAAACTCTAGACAGAACTTGCCCTATGTTGTGTCCCATATTTCGAATCCATAACAGCTAAATTAGAGTTTTATATAAACATAATAGTTGTACATATACAAATTAGCTTTCCAAATCATATTTATTCAATGTAAACGAAATTTTATAAAACAAGTTATGCTCAAAATACTAAACACTACCCATCTAAAGTACATATTTCATCATTTACCAAAGAAAAGTGTGTGTCTCGAATTCCAGCCAAAAGGGCCAAGTTTTTCTTTGATGATTTTGAAGAACAAATGGTTAACTAAGGTTCTAAGGTTCTTAGACTTGAAGGAACCACATTTAAATCAAGGAGTTGTGAAAATATATAGCCACACACAAGTGATGTTTATCCTTGTACAGCTGTCCCTTAAGGCTGCCCAAATAGTTGTGTGCTGCCCAAAATGCATACATATACACCTATATATATATATATGTATATCCATCACCTTCTTTTAAAATTATACATAATTATAATTAGACTATTACGTAAATACCCCAATAAAATCCCTTAAATTACGATACAATTTATCTTTAGCAAGCTAGCAATTATCATATCATTTCAAGTTCCCAAAATGAGAGTAAAACATATTGTAATAATTAAGCAACGGTAAATCGACATGCGACTTTTGGTTAGTATTTAGGGGTGTTACAATGTATGTTCTATATTTTTGTTAATATGGTAGAGGATTCGATGAAAGTCTTTATGGATGACTTTTCGGTTGTGGGAGATACATTTGAAGCGTGCCTTGAGCTCCTTGGTAGAGTCTTGCAAATATGTGTCGAAACAAAACCTTCTTCTGAATTGGGAGACACGTCCCTTCATGCTCAAAGAAGGTATAGTGTATGGGCATAAAACTTTGGGAGATGGCATACAAATTAATCAAGCTAAAGTTGAAGTTATCGCCAATTTGCATCCTCCTATTTTTGTTAAAGGTGTTAGAAGTTTCTTGGGTCATGTGGGTTTCTACCGAAGGTTCATAAAAGATTTCTCTAAGGTGACTCATCCTCTTTAGAAGCTACTTGAAAAGGAAAGCATCTTCGAGTTTGATGAAACTTGTGTCAAGGAATATTTTTCTTTAAAAGAGAAGCTCGTTTGGGCTCCTATCACTATTGCTCTAGACTGGAGATTCCATTTGAGCTAATGTGTGATGTAAGAAATGTGACTTTGGGAGCTATACTTTGCCAACATAAGGGAATTTTTCTTCACTCGGTCTACTATGAAAGCAGGACTTCGAATGTAGCTCAAAGGAACTACACCGTCACTGAGCAAGAGGTGTTCGCCGTGGTGTATTCTTTTGAAAAGCTTAGAGCCTATCTTTTGTGGACCATGGTTGTGGTACACACCGACCATGCGGCTACATGTTATTTGATGGCTAAAAAGGGTGCAAAGCCAAGGTTGATGCGATGGGTGTTATTATTACAAGAGTTTGACTTTGAATTCAAAGACCAAAAGGAGTGTGAGAACCAAGTAGCGGAAAAATTATCGAGGCTTGAAATGAATGTGGTTATTTCTGATGAAAAAGATATTGAGATATCCTTCCCTGATGAGTAGGTTATGGTTGTGTTGAATGGTACCCTGCCTTGGTATGATGATTTTGCCAATTATATGGTGTGTGGGATTATTCTCAATGGGCTACATTTTTACCAATGAAAGAGGTTCCTTTTTAATGTGAAGAAGTACTTTTCTGATGAACCTTACCTATTTCGGGATAGTGCGGATCACATGCTTAGATGATATGTTTTGGAAGTTAAGGTAGATGTTATTCTTGTCGTTTTCTATGTGTCACCGATTTGTGGGCACCATAGTGGAGTGCGTACAACTTCTAAGGTGCTACAAAGTTGTTATTTTTGGAAAACGTTGTATAAAGATGTGTATTCTCTTATTAAGAAGTGCGTACAATGTCATAAATATGGAGTGTCGCGAAGGCCTGAATTACCTCTAAGTCCTATTTTAGATATTAAGTTCTTTGATGTATGGGGAATCAATGGGGAATCAATTTCATAGGGCCTTCTATAAGTTCTTACGGGAACAAATACATCTTGGTTGCCATTGATTATGTCTCTAAATGGGTAGAGGCGGTGCCCTTACCTAATAATTAAGGGAGAATTGTGGTTCAACTCCTCAAGTGGTACGTTTTCATGAGATTTGGCACTCCACGTGCTATTATTAGTGATGGAGGCTCTTATTTCTGTAGCTAAATGTTCGCATCATTTTTGAGTAAGTATGAAGTCAAGCATAAGGTGGCCACCCCTTTTCATCCGCAAACAAGTGGGCAAATCGAGTTGTCCAACCGGGAAATCAAAGGGATTTTGGCCAAAACCGTTAATGCAATCGAACTGATTGGTCCCAAAAGATAGATGTGTCTCTTAGGGCATATAGAACTACATTCAAGACCCCAATTGGTATGTCCCCATATCGATTGGTGTTTTGTAAATCTTGTCATCTACCAATTGAACTTGAGCATAATGATTTGTGGGCCTTGAAGGTCATGAACGTGAATTGGGAGGATGCGTAGAAGGATCGAGTTGACCAACTCTATGCTTTGCGAGCTTATGAGAGTTCACCCATTTATGAGTAAACTATGACATAATGGCATGACACCAAAATCCTTCATGGAGAGTTTAAAGCAGGTGATCTTGTGTTGCTCTACAACTCTCGTCTGAGACTCAATCAGAGAAAACTCAAGTCAAAATGGTTAGGTCCTCAAAGTAAATCCGTTGTTTACAAATGGGGCAATAGAAGTTTTAAACGAGGATGGATTAATGTTCAAGGTGAATGGAAAGGTTTGAAGCTTTACTTTGGAGAGCGTTTCAATGTGACTATGATTGATGTGGTGTATTTGGATGATGGTTGAATATATGTCCACGTTGTGCCACGACATTAACTAAGGTGCTTCTTGGGAGGCAACCCAAGCTTTACTTTTGGTTATTTGAAAAATGTTTGTTAGATGTGTAGGTTAAAGTTAGTAATGTGGGAGGAAAGTGAAAAAGGGCAAATAGGAGAGGGATAGGCTTAATCGACGAGTTGCCAAATCTCCCCATGGTCGCCCAAATGCATCACCCCACGAAGGTCAAGTTCTTGAATATTGGGCAAACATACAACTCACTATGCGAGTTGCCACATCTGATACACCAACTTGACTGAGCTCGGCACTGCACCTGCAGAAGGGTTCATGACTCTGACAAATTCGGGGCCCTGAGACCTATTTGATAGATTATCGAGTCGTTCTATGACCATAGTTGAGGCTGCCGAACTCGCGCTCTCTGAAAATTCGTATTCTTTTTATCCTTTTACATTCATATTTTTCCTTTGAGTTGAAATTTTCTGTTCCTTTACTCATCCATCTAACTTTAGGCTAAAACTTCTTTTAAGTTTCATGATAATCTTCGTGTTGGGATTGCATCTCATCCCGCATCTGTGTATGTCTCCATTTGAGGTTGGTTTCTCGAATTTTGTTTGATTTTATGCAATACTAAGGCTAAGTATGGTTACTTTTCAATTTCTTGATTAAATGGTATGACTTTTTGTATGCCTGCTAATTTGTATATTGCTAAATTTTCATCGACCATGTTTATTCAATGTTTGTATCCAATTGTTTATTCCTATTTTGTTAGTTGTTGAAATTGTGAGTTTTAAATGTTGGGTAATACGTGGGTAAAGACTAAGTAGCCTGAGTTTAACCAAATGAGTTGAATTTTCCTGATAATAGATTTGGTGACGTCATTTTTAAAGGCAAAATTGTTGTTTGATTGAATCGGCGTTAATTGGGAAAAGTTTGAGTACCCCTACTTGTGAATTCATCTAGGGTAGATGTAAAATGTCTGACACTGCGTGTAAATTAGTCTGTTATAGGTTGTTGTTTGTGAATAGAGAAAAAATGTGTTGGGCCATTTTGGAGAACTTTGTTGATCTTGCCGAGTAGACTCGGCACCTCGCCAAATGCCATACATACCGCCTAATTGTCAGGCTTGTGAAGAGGACCCACTATCCTGAACCTCGGAGGCAGGCCAAACCATAGGTTCCACCACCCCAAAAGAAAGCAAAAGGGTTATTACTGCAGAAGTGGTTGAACATCCTCTAACTACTCATCATAAACCTTCACAAGCAAGTGTCAAGGGTAAACAACAAGTAGTAGACGACACAAGGTTGGATGAAAGTTCACACAAAAATTCAATACAATTCACCTTATTTCAGTTGGGGAATGAAGAAGTAGAGGATTCTGGAACTCGAATCCACACTCTAGTATCTGAAGTTGACTTGACTAAGAGAAAATGATCTGAGTTACGCTCCAAAGAAGTCCATGACACACTGGCCCTTCCTCATGAGCCACAGGTACTATCTGTACATGCTAACCCTTCTCGTCTAAGAACTATCTCATGGTTGTAGGGTTTCAAACCATACATGATGATAAAGGGTTGTTCACGGATGGAGTAGTATATAGGTATCCAGATGTTTGGGAGCTTTTGCAGTACCACAAATTCCAGAAATTCACAAAGCCTCGAAGCCCATATGTTCCTACGTGGGTTCGGGAGTTTTAAGAAGGCTATGCCAAGTTGATCCCAAAAGGGAAGAATAAGGTTAGTTCTATGGCCCCTGTTGATTTTGTAGAGGTGTAGGGAAAAAATGTGCAGTGTAGTGAAACATATATCAATAATGAGTTGGATTTCATAGTGCAAACTTGGTACTCTTTGGCTGATAAAATCAAAATAAAGACTTTGGACGAGTTGAAGGGGTGACTTGTCCCATTGTTGAGTGATGCAACACCTTCGTGGATCAAGGTGGAAGGGGGGCATTATTGACAAGAAGGACATAAACATCGCCATACGATATTGGTTCGAGTTTGTTAGTAGCACATTGATTCCCTCTCAGAATGAGTCCATTGTTATGCATCCAAAGGGTGCACTACTGGGATGCATCATTAACTCAGAGAGACTAAATTTGGGCTCCATTATTGCACTGGAGATGTTTATGAGGGCCAAACAAAATCAAACCTCATTGTCATTTTCGGTACTAATCAGTTCTCTGTGTTGCAAATTGGGTGCCTTTTTTGAAAATACAGATATTGAGATCATTCAATCCTCATCTTGTGATATTTGTCTGATTGAAGTGGAGTACTTGAAAGATGAGGCGGAGAAGAAGAAAACTCTGATGGACACTTCCCCGACAATTGATATGGAGTCCATAAAGGTTAGTCCTACACCTCAAACTACAACAGTAGAGCTATCAGGTATATCTATCCCTCATAGATCTACTTATCCTACTCCCACTTCCCGTCCTCCTTTGACTCATGACATGATATACAAAATGAGAAACCTTACCCATTTGGCCGAGGTAAGAGATTCTCGGGTTGAGGCCGTTGTCCCTTCTATGATTGATTGTGCCATTGATAATTCTCTTGCTCCCATTTGGGAGAATTTAAAGGGACAACATGATGTGATCACTGCCTATGGACAAGCGTTGATGCCCTTACCACTCGGGTTGAGGTGTATGAGAAGACAAACTACAACCCCACTGATTTGACAGCCCTGCAAGCTGATATTCCTGGTTTACATTGTGATGTGGATGAATTGATGTCCATCAACATATCGATGATTTGGGGCAGTGTAGATCTCCCCGATGACCTTAGTTCTGAGTTTCATATGATTTGTAAGACCGGGTAGGTGGGGCCAGCTAACCTTTAAGATCTCTACAGCTACTGTAATAGGAGTTGTTGTTGTGACTGATGAGGATGGGGATTTCAATACTCTCGTGACATATGAGGAGGACTTAGTTGATCATTAAATTGATGTGTATGTAGATTAGGAGGACCTAGAGGGTGATATGTTTTAGGTGACCAAATAGGCATGGCTTCGCGACACTCCATGAATGGTTCTAGTGGGTCTAAGCCCGTGGAGGAGGTCAATGCACAACCTTCTGGAGTCGGAGTTGAGCAAGGCACTGATACCAAAGTTTAGGTAACACACCAGTGAGCCGATGTTCTCCTCAAGCTTATCATGATAGGGGGATCCTTACACTCTCTCCATTTTATTTTCAACTTTTTTAGCATTGAGGACACTACTTGTTTATTTTTGGTGTGGTGAAGGTACCTAGCTACCTACCCTTTTAGTTGTATTTTTTTTCCATTTTGAGATATTTTATTATTTTCATTTGGGTTGGAATTATAACTTCTTCATTTTGTTTTAGTAGTTTAATGATGTTTTGGTTGTGATTCATTAGCCTCCCTCATAATTGCTTAGTGAATCTTGGTTAATATGCCCTTGTATATTTGAGTGTCGATTGTGGTCAATATCGATGACTTGAATAGTGCTTTTGATGATCATATGTTTGTGTGAGTCCAACAAGGTAATTTGAGTTGCATAAGTCATGTGTGAACTCTTAGTATTTCATTGTGACTAGTTGAATATCAAGTGTAAATCTTGCAATGACTGTTGCACGAGAGCTTAACTTGTAGAGCTATGATCAATGATTGTGTTTAAATGCCATGTGTGATGAGGTTTACTTGAAAAGTGTGCATGAGGATACCTAGAACTTGCCTCGTTGGTCCAATTGATTATCATCGGCGAATGAAAGAAATGATCTTAGGCATAAATTTTGAGAGTGAACCTTTGTGTGATCACCTTGAGAGTGAACCTTTGTGTGACCTGCCAAGTGGACTCGGCGATCCTCAAGCCTTTATTTCTTTGCTCTTTTTATAATTTTCGTTCCTTTTTGCGATGTAGAGTCCATGCTTTCCTTCAAACATCAAGTACCTGAAACTTAAGGGTTTTCATCAGATATTGAGATAAAATAAGCATTTGAGGACACAATTTCTATTAAAATACAACCATAAATGAGTGCAATTTGTGGACTCATCAACACCCCTAACTTAAAATTTTTCTTGTCCTTAAGAACCTCAAGTTCAGCCGTTCAAAAAGGGTGTCTCGAATAGTGCTACACAAGATTCAATTTACTTATGCAAAGATCAAATGTGTACTCAAAGATTCAAGTTGTGACACACTATTACAAAAGATTCAAGCTCAACAAAATCCTTCTAATTCCCTCACACAAATGATGATTCCATTTCCATACTCAAAGGTATAATCAATTGAATGTTCAAGGATCAGATACAATGCTCACACTCACAAATATGAACACAATGCATTCTTTCACTCATAGGTTTGCCCGTATTTTCCAATCAAAATTTGTTTCTACTTTCTCAAGATCACAAAGGTCTTAACAAGACTTGCAACAGGGCTGAGTGTAGAGGTATGGTCATTTAGGCTCAGTGACTTTTATCCTGATGAAAAATGTGGTGCTCTCAACACTTCCTTTCTTTTTCCTTTACCATTTTCATTTGTGTGTCATAGGTCATCCTATTATTCGCTTCCTATAGATTGTTTGGGAACCCCATCTTATTTGTACTTTATTCCACAACTGTCTTTTTCATTCTTTTTCTTTTGCTTTCTCTTTTCTCTCCTTTTTTTTTTATATGGAAGGGTTCTATTTTTCTTAAAACCATGGGTAAGATGAGACTTTCCTTATCTTTTCACCGCACCCCCAACTTAGGCTTTTTCCTAAGTTGGCTATTCAACTAACCACAAGTCAAGAGGATTATAGGTAATGGATTAAGAAAGGTCTAGTTTTCATCAAGTTTCTTCCAAAGAAGAGTAAGACTCAATGGGTGTTCAAGAGAGAATCACACGCTCACAAGGTAGGTCACAAAAGTGGTATATATCAAATTGGTTCACACTCTTCGAAGTTGCCTAAGATCATGTCAAGAGAAATTCTTACTTGGTCAACTGGACCAGCAGGGAAAATTCTAGGTGTTGTCATGCATGGTTCTAGGTAAGCTTATCACACAAGGCATCGACACTTAAGTCAAAAAAGACTCCACATTTTTGCTAGTGTGCAATGATCATCACAAGAGAATTGATTTGATAAATGGCTAATCACAATGAGATGCAAAGAGTTCATATTGTCTATGCAACTTCATTTGACCTTATCGTAGCAATACATTCATGTTTATTCGATTGTAAGCACTATTCAAGTCATCATTATTGATCAGAATCGAGACTCAAATTTTGCAAAAGAACAGCCACATTAAATACACAAGAGGTGGAAATTTTTTTTGGACGGGTTAAAATCATTTTGCAATTTAAAATAAGGCGAGCCATAAGCTCGAACATCTATAGGAAAGGAGTATAAACACGATTTTAAATTGACCAACCCAAATTTATACCCAAAACACGAACAAAAGTAGCACACAAAAGTTTTGGGTCTCACCCTACCACAAATAAAAGCAATTTGTCCTCAAATACAATTAACGCAGAATCCTAAAGGTAAAATAAAGAAAGACACAGAGGGAGGTAAAGAGGGGATCCTAGCTAATTTGTCACTCCATCTATCTAGGCTTCAGTCCCCAATGTGTCATTCCGAATTTGGGCGTCAGTGCTTTGGGTCATGATTGAGGTTTAGGCATCAAGAATCGGGGCTATTTCTGATGCATCGTCCCTTTTAGGTCCATTAAGAGTGACCACCTACAAATTTCCCCAATAGACATGTACAACGACATAGAATTCCTGGGCCCATGAAGGTACTTTATCGTTTCTTCGAATTTTTGAAAAAGATATCCGACCAGAAGATGTATAGACTTCCCTGAATCCCTTGCCCTTTCCCTTATCTTTCTTCCCACCTGACGTGGGTGGTGTAGTAGCCTTGCCTTTGGATGTAGCAACCTCCTCATTCATCGTCTTCCTTTCAGTCTTTTCTTGGGCTGGTACAGTTCTCTCAACATCTTTTGGTTTCGCCATATATGCAAATACTCAAGAAGAATCAAATATATTGGCTCAAAAGGTCCGGTGAGTCATCCACAAGTTGAAATGCATGCAAAATCCAAGTGGCAGAAAAAGGGCGATCAAGAATACTTTCGGAGAGTCCCCGAGTATTTTTGGCGACCTCAGGCTTCTCGTTGAAAGTTACAACATTAAACATCAAATTCCACTGGAAATTAAAGTGAGATGAGAGCATCTGGTGGACTGCCAAGTAGTTCAGCGGGCTAGACCTATCTCGCCAAACAACTTAATGCGCCTATTCTCAATCCACCTTCTTGAATTCAACCCCTTAACCCCAGAAAACAAAGTCAGCACATGCACTAGTGAGATTTAACTCAGATCCATAACATCCAAACACAGTCCCACAAAATATACTTCTTCTAAAAGCACAAAAAACGGGATCTCAACACTTATAAACAAATTGAGCCACATTTAGAGATTAATACACCCATACATAAGAACAAGATACGAATATTGCGAATGAGTACAAATTCTATAAAATAGTGTTGACTATCAGGTAACCATCTTTTGATGCTGATAACGGTAAGAATGAAATGCAAAGCAGCAAAGAAATCCAACTTCGAGCACAAATCAACCAACCGAAATACTAGTAAAATGCAAAAATAAGAAAAATACTACCTTGGTGTGGGTTTGTGAGGTTTAAAAGCAAGGGAATGTGAAGAATTTAGACTCATAAGACCTGTGGCCTTCACAAACTGTCTAGTTTGCGTCCACTCGGTGACATTAGTTGCACTCGCTGATCCATTCCGCAAAACACCGAATGGTCATTTGACTTGTCGAGTTTTACAGGGCCTTTAGTCAACGAGAGGCTCCAAACGGTGATCTTAATCATGGTTGCCAACCGGGTTGGAGACACGCTGAACTAATTCTCAAGCTCTTTGAGTTTGACATGCTCTGATTTATGCGTGTGTTGAGCCAATTGGCAGGTCAAGTAGTGTACGCTGACCTCTTTGGCGATCCGCTGACTGACCATTTTATCGCCAAAATGCATTTTCCAAACACTTTCCACACTTAAACCTGCACAACCAACACACCATTATTTATAATAGCAAAAGAAATAAGTAAATGGATTTGGGTTGCCTCCCAAACGATGCCTTAGTTAACGTCGTGGAACGACGCGAGTCACCATTTAAGCATCATTGTTGGGGTTAGCCATATTATCAGTAGGCAACCCCCTATTCTTCTGCAAATGGATTTGAGGCAACGCATGACTCATAAGGTCCTATAGTAGTTGGACAGCTCTGAAATGAGACCAAATCATTCGCTTCATCCCTTCGATGTCTTCTTTCAATTCTTCCAACTTTCTATCTTGCTTAATCGCATTGTGGAGAATGGTTGATAACATTCCCTCAATGCATTTAACTTTATTGTCCTTGGGATTTCTTTGCTCCTAAGGAGGGAAATATTTATCCTTCCTCTTCCACTGAACCTCGATCTTCACAATCTTTTTGGCCAACTCATCCATCTGAGTAATCAGTAAGGTCATCATGAAGTCCTTTTTTGCTTCTTTGTTCATTTTAGTCATGTTGTCAAGCAGTTGGATTGCCATCGCATATGACTGCTTTGAAATATCACCCAAAATAAGTTGGTCGACCACCCTCTTATTTCTGGGGCCAAGACATTATGTCGGGAATGTCATGAATTGGGCATTGAGTGATCAGTTCTTTAAACCCTGCCCATGACTTGTGGACCCTTTTGCCCTCTAATTGCTTGAAGGTTAGGATTCTATCCCGAATTATCATTACCTCTAATAGAGGAAATTCCATTAGCTCGCAAGTGTTGGTTGATAAATTCACCTCCTCTGGTTTTAAAGCAAAAATCAGCAAAACAAAATTGAAAACAAAGTTAGTAAAACTACAACTAAGAAGAATAAAAATTCTACTAATATATGAATTCTCAAGTAACACCATTCCCTAGCAGCGGCGCCATTTTGATGTTCGCGTAATCAAGACACAACTTCCGATGCAAGTGTCTACAATTGTACAATAGTTTAGTAACCCAACCAAGGGTTGGGATCATTCCCAAGAGAGTAGTTTTGAGAATTAATAGAAAAAAAATTTAGTCCTAACTAGTCGTAGCTAAAGACATTAACGATTTTAAACATTGTAAATTAAATGGGGACATAGGAGTGTCAATTAGCAATGGGGGGTTTGTCACTAGTAAGTAAAAACAGTAAAATAAACAAGGGTTTCTAAGTAATGAGAGGGAACCCTTAGAATGTGACGGGAATACGGGTTAAGCTAGATTATTGGGTACATGTTTTTGATAGAAGATTCATAGAATAATTGCGACTAGGCTAGACTTTAAGAGGGATAAGCTCTCTCTCGAGCAACTTACCCCATTTCGAATGCGTTCCACTTGGACACCCAGTTTCCGCATGAAGACTAGCCTACGCCTTAACCCACTAACTCTCTCTAGCTGAGTGTGTCGACATGGGACTAGGGTTCACTCTCTCAAGTTGAACCTCATGTTGACCCACTCACACTAGCCATCAATCTATTGGTCATAGTTTTACGACCTCTCTCTTGAGCAAGCCAAAAATAGATAAATAAACTTGTATTTACAACTATAGATTTATAAAATTCATCCACAACCAGTAAACTAAATTACATTTAAACTAGGAATAGACTATTAGAAAGCAAGACCCAACAATTATCTTAACCCATATTCGCTAAATCATAACCCAAGAATTGGGGTTTTTTGCGACACATGTACAACAAGATAGAAATTTATACCAAATTGAGCTTGCATTCAATTGGGTATGAAGATTTAAGTCTTGATACAGGCAAAAATTGAAGAATCAAAGAGACGCAAATCCATATCTTGAAGATGAAACCCTTTGGATCTTCAAGTCTTCAAAACCCTCTCAAACATAGAGCAAAAATATCAAAAAGTACTATTCTATATATAAATTATAATAATTGTACGACTCTTAAAACTACAACTCTAACTAGTATTTATAGTTTTAATAGATTTGTGTTGCAGTGAATCATTCAGCGTTGTTAGTCGAAATCGCCGATCAACTCGGTGATTCTCCCTTTGGTGTAATTCATCACCGTCTTGCACCAGCCTTCAGCATCATTGTGCTCTAGGTCATTGGGCGACATGATACTTAGGAGTGTGATAAGTTAAATGCTAATTTTTCAGAATGGGTGATAATTAGTTACTCAAAGGTGTTGAGTCTCAATGGGCAGACTAGGTTTTAAGTGCAATAGCCATTTCACAATCAACTATTGTGATTCAAGCGAGTGCATTAGTCATGACCCAAGGGTATCTCCTAGATGTAACATGGCGTATAGGACCCCAACAGGACCCCATACAAGCTACTTAGCATTCATAACATAAGAAATAGAACAAAAGAAGTAAAACAACATTTTCAAGTCAAATAGTTTAACTAAAGTAAAGCGAAAGTCTAAACATATTGTCTCAATATCCATCTAATAAAATAGAATGAAATTGTGCGTAGCCCATACATCATGTCCAAAATAGAAATATAAGAAGTAAATTGAAACAATGAAAGTCCATCCTCAAAGCATGAGGACTCACCAAAGCTCAGGAACCTCGCAATCAACCACTAGCCATGAAACTGAGAAATCGGACCCTACATTTGGGGAAATGTAGGCAAGAGTATGTGTTAGTAAAAACCTTTTACCATGTATGATAGCTATGCATAAAACATTTAAATCATGCCAAAAGAGGACATTTCATGACATGCAATTGACCAAGTTAAAACATGACATAAAAGTGTTAGAAAACAAAAGTCATAAAATATGGTCAATACAAGATAACATCATTAAAGTATTTGAAAAAATATGAGATACTTATTGAAGTAACCTTAGTTCATTATTATTGTGGGAAGTAGCCTTAACCGACATAGAGACAATGTGGGCTACAACATGATCCCTGGTTTCTCCCACAATCGAAAAGGGTTCTCCTAATTTCCAAGGTAAGGACCATAAACTTCTAGCTTAGGTGGATCCACTAGCTAATGTCTATCTAGACAATCATCCTATGGGGGTACATAGGTAAGGGATAAGGAGATTGCTTCTCGAAACCAGACTTCTACTAACGAGAGGGTTTCCATCTCAATATCCTCTAGGTGCTAAGCATAAATCTATGAAATAGTCATTTCTTACTTGTTCTTATCATCCATGGAAGGGCACGTCATCTCGCCAATCAAGCTCAGTCATTATCCATGGAAAGGTATCATTCAATAACCAATCCAAGCAAGATTTCATTAGGATAGCTCTTAATCTTTGAGTCAAGTTGATGAGAAGACCTTTCAACCTTAGAATCCTTATTATGTGAGAAAACCTTTCACAATCATGCTTTCATGTGTGTATGAGCAAAATATTTTCAAGAACATCAACATCTTCATTGATACTTTATTCTCAAAGCGTCCTTAAAACATTTGCATAGATTTCATAAGAACATGAATAATTTCATAATTTACCTTTGAAGGTTCAAAACTCTCTTTCAATCATCAACATTTAGAAAACATGGGTTAGATATGGATTTCATCATGTAATTTTATCAATACATGCTTACTTTTATAAAACTCTTCCTTCATAGTCAAAATCCCACATCATATGGTCATAACTTGACAACATGGGGATTACATGGGTTCATAGGGGAATCATCATAAAATCATAGTATTTAATGAATTCATGCATAAGAGATCATAATTCAATCATTTAAATCAATAATTAAGAGAACCCATTACAAGTGAAGAAAAGCCTAACTCAAATGGGGATTTCTAACTTTGAAAATAGGAGAATTTGGAAACTCTATGAATGGAAGGAATCCATGGATGAAAACTATTATACCTTACTGTAGAAGCCCACAATCAAATTGGAGAATTTGGGAACTTGATCTTGAGCCCTAGCTTTTCCCTTATTCTTCCCCAAGTTCTAGAGAGAGAAATATTTTGGAGCGGAAGAACTTTGGTTTTCTTTTGGGTTTTGAGAAAAATGACATGAAAGGGTGAGTTTTGGGGTTGAAATGATTTATTTAGGGGCCCTAGGCTTGGGTAAAACAACATAGTTTTGATTTAATTTAATTTGGAGAAGACCCATTTGCCCTTAACTTAAAACTAACGCAGCCTCATGATGGAAGCTACCACGAGCCATTAAGGACTTCACAACCCATTGTGGTGGACGTGGTCCTTGACCAATAGCTATTTCCACTCTTAAATTCCACTTCACACATGCCCACCTCCACTAGCCTTCTAGGCCTTCACGGGGCCGTTAAGTGGCTTGTGGGAGGAGGCTGCCTTGGAGAGCTTACTACCTAGCATTTCATGGGCCTCACCACGAGCCGTGCTGTCCACCATGAGCTGTCAAGTTACTCGTGGAAGGTAAGCTTCCCTTGGCTGGGTTCTGTGAGCCACCACAGGCAACACTACACCTCGTGGTGCCCTTCACAGTCCGTATGGGCTTTCTTGAAGAGTGCCTAGGCTCAAATTGTTGCTTGTGGCCCTTTTACTTGGTTTATTGATTAGACTAGTAGATTTTGAGGTGTTACATTATCTCCTCCTTGGGAACATTTATCCTCGAATGGAATCCTAGACAACTCTTGAAAGAAAAGACTCAAAACTAGTAGACCATCATGCTTGCAACTTCATAAATGAACATATCAAGGAGGGAACATTGACTCCAAGGTAAACATACTTAACGCATCACAAGGAAGTTAGGAACTGGACCTGGCAACCCAATATGCATGAATTTCAAAAGTAATCATATTCGAGAAGGAACTATCATCTCAAAGCTAAAAGCATGCTTAACATCATCTCTTGAAGTCTATAGGAAGTCACACTCAATGCACAACATTATGAGGAAAATAAATCATGTAAACTAATTTTCTTTAAAAACACAAGTTTTTCATGAACATGCAAAAAATAAGTGTCACACCCTAACCCTATGTGAGGTGGACAAGTATCATATGAACACATGCTTTACAAGTGACGTGATGAGAAAGTAAACTACTATGCAGATAGATTTACTAGTAAAAAGCTTCATACAACACATGTTGACTAGCTGGACTGATACATGTGACAAGTGAAATTGTGAATACAAATGATAGCTTTACAGTGTCTACAAAGCCTCTACTAGAATCCATGACTGTACCACTATAAATATATGCATAGTAAAGACTCGGCAAAGCCTAAAATCAACCTGGAGCCCACTAATAACTGCTGAGTATCATGTGCTTCTATTGGGAGATCTACTAGTTAAGTACCTATACCTGCAGCATGAAATGTAACGTCCCCAATAAGGGACGTCAGTACAAAAAATGTACTGAATATGTATGGCATAATACAACGATATGTAAAATGAGAGCTCAAGTGAGACCAAATACCAATAGATAAGGATTAGAGACAAAATTTGCTTATACTTGTGGAATCATGTATGTCATATTCTTTTCTTTTCTTTTATGTGCGTTATAGTCTTTATAAGACATATGATACAAATGACCAGCCTATCAGCGGTAGAAGAGGATGACCCATGCTAGGCATTTTAACCCCTTGGATGTTGTCCTCATAATTCCACAAATTGGGATCGGCCCATGCTAGCTTTCACCCCTAAGCTCCCACCCTTCCATACCAATTAGGATCGGCCCATGCTAAGCTTTCACCCCTGAGCTGCCACCCTTCCATACCAATTGGGATCGACCCATGCTAGGCATATTCCCCTGGGCTACCACCCACAATTATACAGATAGCTTCACTTAAATTCTTTATCTTTGAGATTGTTGTTTTGATGTTCGTAACTCTTTGAGATTGTTTTTTTGATAATCATAACTCTTTTCAGATTGTTGGTTTGGTGGTCATAATCATAGTTGAGATTTAGAACTATAAACCACTAGTAGAAAACATGTGAATATGGACTTACGATAATAACAATGACATAGGAAGAAAATGTGACACCAACGTAATACTTAGGAGCTTATATGACTCAGTAAGCATGAGGCACATATCAAGTGAAGACATTTAACATTCAGCCAAGAGATTTAAACTCTTTATGATAGCCAAATACTCACTACCTAATATCAAATACAAGGTATATATGAACGTGGAACGAAGGGAGAACGTGGGAAGTTTCAACTTAAGGACGGATACATATTCCAAGTAAGTACATACAAAATGTACAATAGAGCAAGTAGGGATCTTTTGAGGTAACATTATAGTCTAACACAATGAGAGTAATAACTAATAAAGGGAAATATGAACATGTGAAAAGATGACATATATGATGGAATAGATAGTTGAAGCAAGTTGGCAAGATATGGGGAAATTGTATATTCAATATATAAACATATGCACCATGTGCAATCTAGGATCATTTTGATTTATACAAGGGGAATACGCGCCAAGGGTTAGCACTTTGACGATGAAACATGTTTAAACCTTGCATGCTAATACTTGGTAGGGTAAGCACATACATTTAGTAATAAACTCATATTAGAGTACTCACTTTAACGATCTAGGGAGTAGTAATTGCAACTATGGAACAGTCACTACCAAGGGCACTTAGAAAGCATACTTTTCAATACAATTGTTGGATTCATGCCAAAGAAATAGAAAATCAAATAGCCTTACATACCTATCTTTTTGACCAATACAACTATCACGATTTAGACTTCTTTTGGGGTGTTAATCTACAATATATATCATGATTCACATTAAAGGCCTCGTAAAACATTAGCTAAACACTTGACGGACACTAGGCCCATACAACCCATACACAAATGGTAAATCACCACACCCTTCTTTTATATCAATACAACTTCATACATCCTTTGCCAGGATACCCAAGTTGCCCCCAAAACCAATATACATAAGGCATCCACTATCAATCCCAAAAAATCCTTCAGCATAATAGGAGAATATTGAGCTCAAATATTCATCACCATCCATGAGTTATTGACAAATATATACAAAATTCTCCACCCCAAACATATAGTTAAAGAGGAAAAAAATGGGCAGTAGCCTTACCTTAGTTTCTGGAAATTTATCCATTAAACTTGTACTTCAAGAACATAAGCTCTACATCAAACTTTTACTTGAAAGGGGGACAATATTCAAGAACCCTAACGTGTTTTAGGGCTACTGTGTTAAGCCAAGAAAGACCAAGAGAGAAACTTAATAAATCTGAAATTTTGCATGTTAAAAAAGAAGCAAAAGATCTGATCTTTATCCCTTTAAAAGTGAGGTGCATTGGCAGACTTTCTTAGTCAATTTTGGGCCATATATTGTCAAGTAGGTTACCCACCTACTTGGCCTTTTAACTTGGGCCTCTGAGGACTTCAACACTTGTTGGGCCTTGCTGCCATTTATCCCTCTAGTCTACTCAATTTGGGCGATAATTAATGTATGTAGGTTACAGTGTATTTGACCCAATAACATGGTCAAAAGAGTCTTAGTAGATAATGAACCTACTTGGTCCTTTGGGCTGGTCAATAAGTCAAACTAGATGATGCACCTACTTGATCCATTAGGCTGGTCAATAAGTACTCAAGGTAGGTGATGCGCCAACTCATTAGGCAAATCTAGTTCATAAGCAACCTTACCAACACATCTCAAAATTTGATATGGGCACAGATATTGGGGAATAAACTTCCCTTTATTATCAAACCTCATTACACCCTTCATGGGTAAGATTTTCAAGTAAAAGCAATCATGAACATCAAACTCAAGATCTCTCCTTCTCAGATTGGCATATGACTTTTGCCGACTTTGAGCCGTTTTTAACTTTTCTCTAATAAGTCAAACTTTCTGTATGGCCTCATGTACCAACTCAAGACCTATTAGGGCAATTTAACCCACCTCAAACCATCTTATAGGAGATCTACACCTCTTACCATATAATACCTCAAATAGAGCCATATCAATACTCGAGTGATAGCCATTTTTATAAGCAAACTTAATAAATGGCAATGGTCATCCCAATTACTCTTGCCCTCAACATGTCGTCCAAAGTTTGCATTGTACACGCTGCGTACCCATCAGTTTGGGGATGAAAGGACATACTAAGCTTAACACAAGTACCAAACCCTTTCGAAAATACTTCCAAAACTAAGAAGTGAATTGGGAACCATGATCTAAAATAATGGACAGAGGCACTCCATGCAACTTTCCCATTTTCCTCAAGTACAACTTGGCATAGTCCTCTGATGAATAGGAAACCTTGATGGGAAGAAAATGAGTCGATTTCGTCGTCCGATCTACTATAAAAAAAAATGAATCATGTTGTCATGGAGTACGAGGCAAACAAACAATAAAGTCCATGTTCAAATCTTCCTACTTTAAAGTAGGAATGCTAATATCTTGGGAAAAGCCTATTGCTTTTTGATGCTCAGCTTTCACTTGTTGACAATTAGGACACTTAGTCACGAATTTCGAAATATCCTTCTTCATCCCATTCCACTAATATATCTCTAGTAAATCACAATACATCTTGGTGGCTCCCGAGTGAATGGAATATCGTGACTTATCTGCTTCTAACAAGATTTGTTTGCTCAAGTTGTCAACATTTGGAACACACAAGCGACCTTGATATCTAAGGACACCATCTCCTTCTTGGGAGAAAGCCTCTGCAGATTTCTTAAGCATGCTTCTTTTAACTCAATAAAAATTGGATCAAGACCTTGCTTGGCTTTCACATCGGCCACAAAAGACAATTCGAAACCATAACACCACCCTTGGGGGAGTCCACTAACTAAACACTCGATCGGGCCAATCTATGAACATCTCCAAAAAAATCTTTCTTACCTTCTTCAATATGAGCAACACTACTCATGGATAATCGACTAAGAGTATCCGCCACTACATTTGTCTTTCCAGGGTGATAGAGAACACTCATATCATAATATTTCAATAACTCAAGCCACTAATTTTGGTGAATATTTAGATCCATATGACTAAACACATATTGCAAACTCTTGTGGTTGGTTAACACATCTACATGAACACCATCCAAATAATTCCTTCAAAAATTTAAGACATAAACAACCGCCACTAATTCGAGGTCATGGGTAGGTTAATTCTTCTCATGAATCTTAAGTTGCCTTGAGGCATAGACAATAACTTTCCCATTTTGCATAAGCACACACCATATCCAAATTCTCGAGGCATCACAATTAACAACAAAGACATTAGTCCATTCCGAGGTCAACTCTGGAGCGGCAGTAAGTCTATCCTTCAACTCTTGGAAGCTCTTCTCAGACGCTTCAGACCATACGAACCTAGCCTTCTTTTGAGTAAAAGCCTTCAAAGGATATGCATTTGAAGAGAATCCCACAACAAATTTGGGTTAGAGGTCTAGGCCAACTCTTGATCACATCTGTCTTCTTCGGATCTACCCAATGGGCTTACTTTAAACAATGTTACCAAGAAAATCTATGGACCTTAGCGATAACTCACACTTCCTAAACTTTGCAAAAAGTTGTTATTCCTTTAAGAGTTTGCAATAAGATCCTCAAATGATCAATATTCTCATTCTCACTTATCGAATAGATTAATATATCATCAATGAACACATTTAAAAGCATATCAAGGTATTGTTTAAACACATTATTTATCAAATCCATAAAAGTTGCCGGAGCATTAGTCAAACCAAACGACATCATCAAAAACTCATAATGACCATATTGGGTTCCAAAAGAAAATTTTAAAATGTCATCCTCTTTCACCCTGAATTGGTGATAACCCGATCCAAGATCAAACTCAGAGAAGTAACTCACTCCTTGATGTTTGTCAAACAAGTCATATATTCTTGGAAAAGGATATTTATTTTTAATGGTCACCTGGTTCAACTGACAATAGTCAATATACATGGAGATAGCCACCTTTCTTCCCAATAAATAAAATTAGAGAACCCCATGGAGAGATTCTCGGTCGGATGAAACCCTTATCCAACAAATCCTTCAACTCCTTAAGTTTTGCCGGAGCCATATGGTAAGGAGGAATAGAAATAGGTTGTGTATCCGGGAGAAGGTCATTACCAAAGTCTATTTCCCTTTTAGGAGGAATATTGAGTAAATCCTTCCGGAACACTTTCGGAAACTTGTTAATAACGGGACCAACTCAAGAGTAGGGGTTTCAAAATCCACATCCCTTACCTTACCTAGATGGTAAATGCAACCCTTAGAATTCATTTTTCTATCTTTAAGACAAGAGATGAACTAAACCCTAGGCATAGAATTTCCTCTTTCCACTCTGGAAGATGTTCATTCGAGAACTAAAACTTCACTACACGAGTTCTATAATCGATAGAAGCATAACATGAGTGCAGCCAATCCATACCAAGGATAACATTAAAGTCTAGCATATCAAGCTCTACCAAGTCAACAAGAGTAAATCGAAGGGACAAGGAAACGAGACAATTTCTATAGACCCTCTTAGCCACAATAGAATCACCAATAGGAGTAGTGATAGAAAAAGTATCTAACAACACGTTCGAAAAAACATCAAACCTCTTAGACACATGGCGTCACAAAAGACAAGGTAGCACTGGGATCATGCAAAGCATAAACATCAAGTTGGAAAACATTCAACATACCAGTAAACATAACGGAAGAACCCTCTTGTTCACCATGAGTCTGAAGTGCATAGAATTAGTTTTGCTTGGTAGCATTAGGACCTAAACAACTTGGACGAACTTGTTTGCCCTCTCTTTCTTTAGTCGTAAACATAAGGCAATCCCTCATCTTATAATAACTTTTACCACAACTGTAGCAACCATCCGTGCTGGCTAAGCACTTATCCTCGTGCTTCTTTCCACACCTAGCACAAGTACACATAGGCAATAAAGATCCACCACCATTCCCTCTTTGAGGCTTAGGGTTAGACACCCTATCTTTGTTTAACTTATGAGGAGCATTGGAGGAACCTTGATTGGAAAACATTTGTTGAAACCTAGGACGACCATGTCCATCGGACTTTGTATAGAGAAATTACCATCACCAAATTTAGCCCTCTTTGTCTCCCTAGACTTCTCCTTGAGTTTCTCATGGTCAATATGTTGTTCATGAACCATAAGACAAGAGATGTCCATGTCATTAATGAGCATGATGGTACGACACTCTTTAACCACCATTTCAAACACACCCAAAACGAAATTACTCATCCCTACCCTTGAATCGGCAACCATTATTGGAGCATATTTAGGAAATTGTGTGAACTTCAAAACATATTCCCTCATACTCATCCTTTGTCAAAGGTTGATGAACTCAAGAACCTTGGCTTCCCTCATCTCAAGGGGAAAGAACCTATCAAGGAAAACAGCCTGAAACTTCTCCCATTCAAGAGGACCAACATCTTCCAGTCTTCCTTCTTTTCATTAGTTGTACCATATTTAAGCCACACCCTTAAGTTTATAAGTGGACAACTCCACCTTTTACATGGGCGTCACTTCCATGATAATCAACACCTTCTTGATCTCATCAATGAACTCTTGAGGATGTTCCTCAACCTTAGAACAATGAAACTTCTGAGGATTCATTCTAGTGAAGTCCTTTACTCTAGATGCCTTCATACCCACATTTGGGTTCACGGGAACCAAAACCTCCCTATTGGCTTGGATTGTACAGCTTGAGACAACTTTGCATCAGTCAGTTGCTCAGTCAAAGGATCGACCAAAACTTGAGGAGATTGGGGAGAAGCTTCTTGTTCCTCATTCTCCCTCACATTCCTTCTAGCATAATCTCTTCGAGTAGCCATATCGTATAGAGCATCAGATAAGGATTAGGAGAGAGACCTTATAGAGTTAAACTCGACTGCATGACTTTATAGTAATTAAAGAAATGGAGTTTCGTAATCATTTTGTAGACTATAATTTATAAATGTGGAACACTTCATACTCATAAATAAGACTCTACTTGATGTGACTTATGAGATATCCTAGGACCATTCTAAACCTTGTGCTCTAATTACCAAGTTTGTCACGACCCAAGGGTACCTGCTAGATGTAACATGGCTTATAGGACCTCGAGAGGACCCTTTGCAAGCCAATTTGATTTCATAACATAAGAAATAGAACAAAAGAAGTTAAATGACATTTTCAAGTCCAATAGTTTTACTAACGTAAAACAAAAGTTTAAACACTTTGTCTCAATAGCCATAGAATACAATAGAATGAAATTGGAGCTAGCCCATACATCATGTCCAAAACTGAAATATAAGAAGTAAACTGAAGCAATTAAGTCCATCCTCGAAGTATTAGGACTCACCAAAGCATGGGAACCTCACAATCACCCACTAGCCACGAAACTGAGAAACCTGATTATCGGACCATACCTTTAGGGAAATGTAGGCAAGATTATATGTTATTACAAAACAATATACCAAGTATGATATCTATGCATAAAACATTTAAATCATGCCAAAAGAAGACATTTAATGACATGCAATTGACCAAGTTAAAACATGATATAAAAGGGCTATAAAAAATAAGCCATAAAACATGGTCAATACAAGCTAAAATCATTAAAGTCTTTGAACACATATGAGATACTTCTTGAAGTGACCTTAGTTCATTGTTATTGTAGGAAGTAGTCTTAGCCGACAGAGAGAGAATGTGAGCTATAACATGATCCCCTTGGTATCTCAAATACTAAAAAAAGGGTTGTCCTACTTGCCAAGGTAATAACCATCAATTTCTAGGTTAGGTGGATCCACTAGATAATGTCTATCTAGACAATCATCCTATGAGGCACATAGGTAAGCGATAAGGAGATTTTTTCTTGAAATCTGACATCTACTAACAGGAGAGCTTCCATCTGTATATCCTCTTAGTGCTAAGCATGAATCCCACGGAATAGTCATTTCTTACTTGTTCCTTTCATCCATGGAAGGGCATGTCATCTTGCTAATCCAAGTTAAGTCATTATCCATGGAAACATATCATTCAATAACTAATTTGAACTAGATTTCATTAGGATAGCCTTAATATTTGATTCAATTAGATGAGAAGACCTTTCAACCTTAGAATCCTTATTATGCGAGAAACCCTTTCGCAATCATGCTTTCATGTGTATATAAACAAATCCTTTCAACAACACAACATGAACATCCTCATTGATACTTTACTCTCAAAGCATCATTAAAACATTTCCATTGATCTCATAAGAATGTGCATAATTCCATAATTTACCTTTTAAGGTTCAAAACCCTCTTTTAATCATCAACATTTAGAAAAAATGTTAGATATGTATTTCATCATGAATTCATGTAATTCAACCAAAACATGCTTAATTTCATAAAACTCTTCCTTCATAGTCAAAATCCCATATCATATGGTCATAACTTTAAAGCATGGGGATTACATGGGTTCATAGGGGAATCATCAATAAATTGTAGTATTTTATCAATTAATGCATAACAGATCATAATTTAATCATTTAAATCAATAATCAAGAGAACCCATGACAACTGAAGAAAAGCCTAACTCAAATGGGGATTTCTAACTCTGAATATAGGAGAATTTGGAAACTCCATGAATGGAATGAATCTATGGATGAAAAATATCATACCTTACTGTCAAAGCCCACAAGCAAATTGGAGAATTGGGGAACTTGACCTTGAGCCCTAGCTTCACGCTTCTTCTTCTTCTTTAAGTTCTAGAGAGAAATATTTTGGAGAGGAAGAACATTGGTTTTCTATTGAATTTTGAGAAAAATGACTTGAATGAGTGAGTTTTGGGGTTAAAGTAATGTATATAGGGTCCCTAGGTTTGGGTAAAACAACATAGGTTTGATTTAATTAAATATAGAAAAGATCCAACTACCCTTGACTTAAAACTGACGCAACCTCATGATGGAGGCTACCACAAGCCGTCAAGGACGTTATGATCTGTTATGGTGGTCGTGGTCCTTGCCCAGTAGATTGGAATTGCCACCATTAAACTCCACTTCCCACACACCTACCTCTAAGAGCCGCCTAGGCCTTTACGAGCCGTCAAGTGGCTTGTGGGAGGAGGCTGCCTTGGAGAGCTCACTGCCTAGCCCTTCATGAGCACAACCACAAGTTGTAGTGCCTACCACAAGTCATAAAGGTATTTGTGGGACGTCACATTCCCTTGTCTGGGTTCTGTAATACCTCAGATTTCAAAAAGGGTAAAACTTTTAGTTTCCAGAACTTGGTGTCAGCAACCACGACACCATACAAAGACCTTATATAGGATGACAGTCCTTATGTAGTGGTCGTGGTTGGTCAGTTTAATTTTTCAAAAATATTAAAGTTTCGATAATGAGTCTTAGATAGGGTTCATAGGTGAGTCCCAGACTTAGAAAGATTTCATAGTCAGAAATCAAGAACAATGATCGCAACCTATGGTCCGTAGACTAAGCCACGGCTCATAGGAAGGGTCCAACGTTGGTGGCCTAGTAATTGGGTCTCTAAAGTCAATGATAGACGAACAGGATTGTCTGTAGGTTAAGCCACGGAGGGTGGTTCATGTTGTTGAAAATAACTGTTATTTGGAAAGAAAGGGCTTTTGGGTCAACTTCAAACGGTCATATCTTTTATCACAAAATGAATTAGGTGGCCCATGACCTATTAAATTGAAGACAATTGAATTCTCTTTCCAACTCCATTGAGTTTGCTAAAGTCCAAGCTTAGATGAAAATGTTATTCTCATTTTAGTGAAAGCCCTGTCGAGAAGACTGTGAACAACAGACCCATTCGATAGAACGTAGTCCGAATGACGGTCCGTCAGCCCCATAGTAGATGTAATTCAACAATTTTTAAGTCAGGGGTTATTGGGTCTTTTCCCAATTGTTTTAACTCAATACTACGTCGTCTTGACTTCTACCAAAAGCTTATATAATGACTTTAAACCCACAAATCACCTAAATCCAATTCATTCTCTCAAATTCTCAAAAGAAGATCAAGCTCTTCCTTCTCAAATATTTCTCTCTCAAGAAGTTGAAGAAGAAAGCTAGGGTTTCAAGATCAACCCTCCAAATCCTCCATTGGCTCCAAGATTTTGGCATGAAGGTATGATAGTTGTCATCCATGGAAGTATTTTCTCCATGGAGTTCCCAAATTCTCCAATTTACAAAGTTAGAATTCTCCAACTGAGTTAGGATTTTCTTCCATGTCATGGTTCCTTTCAATGTTGATTTATTTGATTGATTTATGAACTTTTATGCATGGATTGAAGTAATTGGATGCTTTTAAGTTGATTTCTCATGAACCCATGCATAACCTATGCTTTCTAAGCTATGTTGATACAATGTGGGTCTTGAACTATGGAAGATGAATTTATGAAAATTTGCATGTCTTCTCTTTATGAAATTAATGTAAATGAATTGAACATGCATTGACTTTGGTACTATGATGAAGATTATGAATTATTGAAAAGAATGAATGATCATGGAAGTATTTTTATGACCAAGAAATACTATAGATGAGATTCTCTATATATTCAATGAAGCTTGGCCACATGTCATGAATGACATCTAGATTTTCCCTTAATGCTTTTTGGGGTATTTTTCTAAATTAGGTCTTGATTCGTATGGTAGTTGGTTATGCCTTCAATGATTACAGGCCATGATTTCAAAAATATTTACATTAGTATGAGGGGCATCTCTAACATAAAGTGAATGACTATGGGCCTTAAAAAGTATTATTAAATGATCATGGACGGTGAAAGGTATTCTCACGCGTGGTCTAAGGAGCTATCCTAATGAAATCTAGCTTGGATTGGTTATTGAATGATATTTTTCCATTGATAATGACTTAGCTTGGATTGGCAAGATGATGTGACCTTCCATGGATAATAAGAACAAGCAAGAAATGACTATTCCATGGGATTTATAGTTAGCACCGATAGGATATTGAGATGAAAGCTCTCTCGTGAGTGGAGGTCAGGTTTCTAGAAGCAATGTCCTTATCCCTTACCTGTGTTCCCCCATAGGATGATTTTCTAGATAGACATTAGCTAGTGGATCCCCCTAATCTAGAAGTTCATGGTCTACCTTGGCAAGTAGGACAACCGTTTTCGGTGTTGGAGACACCGGGGGATCATGTTATATCTCACACGGTCTTTATGCCAGTTAAGGATCATTCCCACAATAATAATTAACAAAGGTTACTTGAAGAAGTATCTCATATGTGTTCAAAGGTTTCGATGATGTTAGCCGGCGTTGACCATGTTTTTATGACTTATGTTTTCTAACGCTTTTATATCATGGTTAAGCTTGGTCAATTGCATGTCATGAAATGTCCTCTTTTAGCATGATTTAAATGTTTTATGCATAGCTATAATGTAGCAACCCTTACGGAAGGATACAACCACTTAAAGACGAATTTTAATTTAATACTTGTGAAATTTAAAAAAGATTAACTAAGGCATATTGATTATAATCTAGTAGAGAAATTAGGTTTATAAAAAAATGGCTAAGGATGTGCACCTTGTCCATTTAAACATTTATTTTGTCAAATTGAAACCGCGTAGAATTTTAACTTATGGCATAAACACCCTTCCAAGATAATCTAAGAAAATAACTTACGATATCTTCATGCATATATTATCCTCACAATTAAAAATGATATAAAAAGAATATTACCAACTTCCGAGTACCAAAATTAACCGTTTCATGCTTCATACAAATATTCAAAACAAATAGTAAATTCATTATATTATAAGACTTTGGTTTACACACCTAAAAAGAACAAAACGTATAGCCATACTTATATTATAACCCCTAGTGACATGATCAAATTAGCCCCCAAAATTTCATGTAAATATACAACACATAGATCATGTACAAGTCCCAAGGTTTGTAAAAAAGATAGATGCCTATATGAAAATGTGATCTTCCTTAAGGCTCTCAAAATCTACATAATGGCCAGCTTCAATTATCCTCTTGAACATTCCCTACACTAGAAACAACTATCGCTAAGCATATAGCTTAGTGGTGAAAAACTATAGGTTTGGAGCCCTTAGATTCACCAAGCTACCTTTCTCAAGTCATGGGCAGCAAAATTGAAACATAATAAATAAATCAAGTAAACAATATATAAAGAGTCTCAAGTTCAATATTTAAAAGTCCAAATGTCAAGAACGCTCATAGCACCATTTTCCAAGAGATTCAATAACAAGGCTCACCCAATATATACATCATGTCTTCACACCAAGCACAAGAAGGTATCAAGAAGGGTCAAGCCCAATAATCAAGAGAACCAAGAACCATATTAAAAATGGCTTTCCAGTTAGTACTTAAAATGGGCAACTTCCATTCTTAAGACGGACTAAAAATCTATAGTTAAGATGGTAAATGATCTGAATTAAGAGGCATGCCAATAGTGACAAAGTCACAGCCACAAGAAGGACAATGTCCCAACAAGAGTACCAAGTGATCAAACAATCCATACAAGTGGGCGAGTTACATAAGTGTCTTTAATATCTTAAAGGACACCATCACGACAATGCAAAGTGACAATAGGTGACCAAGGTACCATGATAAAATTTCAGATATACCAGTAGGTAAAAAAAGTACAAGTATAAGTTTATACACAAACCTCAGTGCTTAGCTTAGAAACAGTCCAACACAACTTCAAGAGTTCAAACTATTGACCAACTAATGTATCAAGGTCCTAAAATTGTTCACAAGTATATATAACCTTAAAAATAAAATTAAATAACTTCTTTAATTCCTAGTAGCTCAATAATGTTTATGTAAAACAGGATTACCATCACAAGTAACCTTAGACTATACAAATATGACTATGCTTCCAAAACAGTAATTTTGGCCAGCCAAGTACCTCATGTCGCAACTAAGATTTGAAAAGGAAAATGGCAAAACTGGACTGCATAACCTTCATGAAAGATGTAGGTATGTCTCTTAAGGTTGAAAATAATGAAGAATCACTGCCAAATATATTTTGTACAAAAAGATATGATCAAAACACTAACAGTTGATCATACAGGATTTCAGATTCCGAAATCTGGACAAAACTTGTCCTATGTTCTGTCCCATATATCGAATCCATAACAACTAAATTAGAGTTTTACATAAACATAAGAGTTGTAAGTATATGAATTAGCTTTCCAAATAATATTTATTCATTGTAACGAAGTCCTAAAGAACGAGATTTTCTTAAAATACTAAACACTATCCAGCTCAAAAACAGATTTTATCACTTATCAAAGGGAAGGGTGTGTCTCGAATTCAAGCCAAAAGGACCAAGTTTTTCTCTTGTGATTTTAAGGAAGAATATGTTTAGACAGAGTTCTAAGGTTCTTAGACTTCAGGGAAATGAATTTCACAAGAGGAGGTGTGAAAATATAGTCCACAAGTGATGTTTATCACATACAACTGTCACTAAAAGTTGGCTGCCCAAATAAAACTGTGCTGCCCAAAACACATACATATATACCTATATGTATATCCCTCACCTCCCTTTTAAGTTATAGGTAATTATAATTGTAATATTACGCAAATATGCCAATACAGTCCCTTAAATTATGATCACATTTTATGTTAAGCAAGTTCGCAAATATCCCAACATTTCAAGTTCCCAAAATGAGAGTAAAACATACTGTAGAAATTAAGCAATGGTGTATCGACAAGTGACTCTTGGTTAGTATTTTGGGGTGTTAGACATCATACTTGGTACATTGTTTTGTACTAATACATACTCATGCCTACATTTCCCCAAATGCAAGGTCTGTCAGTCAGGTTATTATGTTTTGTGGCTAGTGGTTGATTACGAGGTTCCTGAGCTTTGGTGAGTCCTCATGTTTCGAGGACAGATTTTCACTATTTAGTTTTGGACATGTTGTATGGGCTAGGTCTAATTTCATTCGTTTGTATTAGATGGCTATTAAGACAAGTGTTTAAGACTTCCGCTTTACTTTAATAAAACTGTTAGACTTGAAATGTTGTGTTTACTTCTTTTGTTAAATTTCTTATGTTATGAATGCTAAGTGGTCTGCATGGGGTCTCTCGAGGTCCTATACGCCATGTTAAATCTAGGGGGTACCCTAGTGTCGTGACAGGTTTTGTGAGCCACCATTGGCAGTACAACTTTTCGTGGTGCCCTCACGATCCGTATGTGCCTTTGTGAAGGGTTCCTAGGCTCAAATAATATATTGTGACCCTTTCACCTGGACCCTTGCTTAGACTACTCGATTTCAAGGTGTTACATCTTTCCAACCTCAACAAGCAAAACGCAATCAAGCAATTCAATTCCTTAATTAATTCACTTTGTCAAGCTAGATTATTAAGAATGCAATCAAACCCACTTTCTCAAGTCAGATTCTTAAAGATACAATCAATACAATTATCAATCAATAATTCGACTCTAATACTTCTTTCTCAAGCAAGTATAGGGAACTAAGCTAGAATTGCATTTGCAACTACAGTTCCTCAATTAAAACATAAATAATTAATTGAACCCACTTCAAAACAACAATAAATAAGTAACTAACAACATAAAGCATTAAACTACATAATCACACCAAAAGGATTGGGGTTTACGCCAAGCATAGTGAAAAACAAGAAAGTGTTACCAACAAGGTTTTCGATCTGATTTGACAATGATCTGAGATTTTGAAATGCTATAATTTAAGCTAAAAATCTCACAATCTCTAAATCCCTACTTAAAATGTAAAAACAATGTTGTAGAATATAAAAACTCAAAATCCCAGAAGTAAACAATATGGGAACTCCTTCTCTTCTTTTTAAAATTGCATTTATACGTTCAAAGAATTAGAGCATGGAGTCAACTCGGTGAATTAAGACAGGTTCGCCAACCAGTTTGGTGAACTGTCAAGTTGCTCCTTTATTGCCTTTTTGGCTTAGATTTTTCAACAAAGCATTTTGTAACTTTTGGCGAGCTAGGTCGTTATCACCGATCTCTTTGGTGTGTCACCGAATCACTTGTTTACTCGCCATGTAGGTTTTGTCCATGGGTTGGCATGCTGGAACTTTAGGCGAGCTGAAGGTCCACTTGGGGAGTCGCCGAATGGCTTTGGTGAGTACAAACTTTTCTTTCTTTCAAAATTTTCAGTTTTTTGGCTCTTTTTTGCCTCATAATGTCCTTGTCTTGCTCTTTAGCCTTCATTGCTGCATATGAACATTTTAACATCAATTATGAGCATAAAACATGCATTGAGGACACTAAATCCTTGAATAATAAGCCCTAAATGAGTCAAAATCCCCAACTCATCAACACCCCCAACATAAACTTTTGTTTGTCCTCAAGTAAAACACAAGATCAATCAGGCCAACATGGATGTCTACAAATAGTGATACTTGAGACTCAACTTGAAGGCACATGAGGTTCAATCTACACATGCTATGTTTAATTGTGCACTAAAAGTTTCATACTGCGACTAGTCACTTCAAATGAAAATTCATGCTGAACAAGAGTATTCGAAAGCCCTCACATCAAGAATTATTCCATGCTCTCATAAAGTCCATCAAAGAATTATTCATGGAATCAACATTTACTCTCACACTCTCAATGATAAACACATGCATGATCTTACCCATATGTTTGGCCTTATTTTCTTATGAACACATCAATCAGCTTATGCAAGATCACCAAGGTCTTTCAAAGCTATTAAATGGGCTGAGGGTAAGGGTATGATAATTTTTACTTAGTCACTTCTACCTTCATGAAACATGTCTTGCATTTCACTCTATCACCTTTTCTTTCACTCTTTTCACATTGACAATCCACCCTAGGTATTTTCCAGCAAAAAATTCTTGTATGGCTCATCAGATACCCCTTTTCTTCCCACCAAAATTGCAAATTTCTTTTTCATTCTTTTTCTTTTGATTTTGTTTGTTTTATTGTTTTATTTTTTTTATATGTGGAGGGGTTCTATCTTTTTCAACTAAATTCTTCAAGGGTGAATTTTACACACTTCTTTCTCAATTTCCTTCCTCATTTTTCACCACACCCCCAACTTAGGATTTTGCCCTACATTGATTATTCGAATGAACCAAGGCTTCATGAAGATTTTAGGTGGGGAGGAAAAGGCCAAATATGTTCATGTTTCATCCAAAGTAAAGGTTAGGCTCAAATTGTTCCAAGTTAGGTTCACACTGTCACAAGGTGGTCACAAAGAGGTATGATAGAAATTTGGTGCACTCTCAAAAATTTTGTTCCTAAGATCATTTCTTACATTCACCAATGCTAGTTAATTAGACAGACGGGGCATGTTCTAGGCATCATCAAGCACATATTTGAAGAAAAACTCACAAATCAAGGCATTCAACACAATCGGTCATGACTCTACAAGTTCAGCTCCCGTGCAACGATCATTACAAGACTCACTTAAACAATCCACTAGTCCCAATAAGATTGTAAGAGTTCAGACATGAATTATTCAACTAAAATTTGCCTCATTGGACTTGGAAAAAAATCTTGTTCAATCAAGATCACTATTTAAGTTATCGGTATTGATCACAACTGATACTCAAATATAAGAGAAAAATCACAACAATCACACACATCAAGAAATTAGGAGATGGATCAATAAAATTAAAAACCAACATTCACAAATTTTGCCATAGTAAATTAGAAGTTTCGGACATAGTTAAAAGTAGTAAAACACACAATCATCCCAAACAAACCAAATACAACCCAAAGGGATAGGTATGAAGATACCCTCACCCCAGAAAAAAAAAACTAAATAATGTCCTTAATGTAAAATAAAAGAAATGTCTCAAAAATTTTAAAAAAAAAAGCAAGAAAGTCAAGATCCCCTTGTCAGGTTAAGCCTAAGGCGAACGTTGTGCATCTAGGGCTCTCTCAATTTGTGCATCAGTGCATGGCTCTCCTCCAAGAATGGGCTGTGATCCACTAGGACCAATCATCAATGTGTCCCATAATGCATCTCTATAGTTTTCTGGACAAAAGTCACACTCAAGATCCTTCATGTCCTCGTACACTGCCTCCTTTCGAGTCGCTAACTCCTCCTCATCTGTCTCCAACACATTCGACTCCTCACCATCAGCAGCTAAAGCAGCATCTCATGTCACAGTAGCCGGAGGGATCTCAGAAATAGCTAGAACATCTAAACATCTAAAGTAGGGCCCTCAGGAAAGTCAACTCCACCCCAAAGCATAGAGATCTCTGTAACCTTCAGCTCATCCACATCACGGTATAGTCTAACAATATCAACCCTCAAGGCTGTCAAATCACTTGCCTGGTGATCACTCCACTCACATGCCTCCATCCTCACAGTCAGTGTGTCTAAATCTTGGTCATGGGCTATAATAAACTCACGCTATCCCCGTAGATCTTCTCGAATGGGGGCAAGTATGCCCTCAACAACTCACGCATTCATGTAAGGGAAAGTTTCCTCAACTCTCGCCGCATGCACATCAAACGAATTAACGAGGTGTCCCATTTTACATATTATAGCCTGAGTCAGTGAGGGCAAGAGGTAGCTGCAACAGAAGTAGCAGGGGTGGAAGAGCTAGGCATATATATCAGCTCACTGTCTAGAGTGAGAGGAGTAGTATCTGTCTACAAAGTCTCTACATCGACAACTAGGGATGTATCCACCAGTGCTACCATCCTTGTTTCGGACTCATCCTTCATATACTCTGCTTCGATCCTCATATATTAATAGAAGAGGTAGGAGTAACCTCTACATAATTATTTGCCACAAACGACACTCCAGCCCAGTGACATAAATCACTAATAAGAACAGAGAAAGTCAACGAGGTCTAACTCTAGTAGGCCCTCATGGACATCTCCGATACGGGACTCTTGCCTTTGCTTTTTCCGCCATTTGGAGGCCATTGTCTTCCCTTTTTAGGAAGGTTGGCTCCTCCTTCATTTATATTTATACCCCGTGCTCTACGGGGTGGCATGTCAAGGTTAGTCCTAGATATATCTGCAAAAAAATCTAAAAAAGGGTTAGAAATGGATCACACAAACTTGCAGAAAATAGTTGCAGACAGACTCGCCGAACCTGTCGGCGAGTTGCTGAATCTCTTTGGCAATCCAGATCGGGCTCGCCGAAAGGATTAGCTCGAAAATTCCCAGAAAATTTGGCATGGAGGCGATGGGAAGGGCCTTTTAGCGAATCGCCGATAGCATTCAGCAAGCAAGGACTAGCCTGCCAAAAGTTGCAATACTTTTAGGGATTAAGGGGGGCAGAGAAAGGCGATAAAAGAAGACATTTGGTGAGTCGCTGAGTTCACTCAACAAACTCAAGCTTCTTGCCGAATGTTACAAAACCTAACTCAAGATTAATCATGAAATTAAAAGCGATAAGTGGGATTTTGGCAAACCACTGAGTTGTTCGAAGAGCTCAACCTTGCTTGCCAAATGGCTCGATGTGCCTACTTTCAACCTCGTAGCCCCAAAAAAAAAACATGCACTATTACAATTAAATAATGACCCATAACACCCATGCCCCAAGATACTCAAACTTTTCCCGGTTTGGCCAAATTTGGCCATTTGACGACTTTTGCCCTTAAGAATGACGTCAACCGCTCCATCATTGGGAAAAATATGTCATTTGGCACAAATGAGGGTTACTTAGACTTTACAAGACTAGACCTAACAACATTTCAGTAACAACTAATAATTTTAATTACTTCTAAGCACGAATAATTTGGGAATGTAACGACAAAGGCATTATAGGCATGATATTCGAATTAAAACAGGCACACACATATACAATTACGAACAAAGAGGTCCAGCACGCAACACTAAGATAAAAAAAATTATTGCAAAAGAGTAGAAATCTGTACATATAGATTCAGGGTTCGCAAAACCAACCTTATAAGTCGAATAATAAAGTTGTAAAGCTAGGCGACAATGATATCCAACTCCAAACACAAACTTGACGACTAGAAAGCAATAATAAATCCAGAATATAGGAAAATATTGTGCGGTTGTGAATTTGGGAAGTTCAAAAGTGAGGGAAAGTGAAAGAGTTTGCAAGTTTAAACCTTTGGCCTTTAAAAACCCTCCACTTCTTGCCCATTCGACGACATAAGTTTTGCTCGCCGACCCACTCGCTGACTCACCAAGTGAGAACTTACCTCGCCGAGTTTTACATGACCTTCAATTAATGTGGGGGTCCAAATAGTGGATTAAATTGAGATCGCCAACCTTGGCTCTCCGAGTTTTATAGACTCTAATTTCAAAATGTATTGAGTCTAAGGGCAGTCCAAGTCATGCTCGTCGACCTGTTTGGCGAGTCAACGACTGGACTTTTTAGCTCGCCAACCTGAACTTCTCAAACACATTACACACTTTGACCTGCACAATCAACATACCATTATTTCAAAATCAAAAAAAGAAAGCAAATAAAACTTGGCTTGCCTCCCAAGAAGCGCCTTAGTTAACATTGAGGCACGACACAAGTCCTCACTCAAACCTTATTCTTAGGGTTGACCATAGTGTCATTAGGCAACCCCCCTTGTTGTCTCAAATTTAGATGAGATGAGATATGACCCAGTTGGGTCTCCAACTATTTAATAGAGACAGAATGAGAGGTAATCGTCTGGCTAAGGGTAGACACATCTTTCTTCATCTCTATTAAGATCTTATCCGACCCCTCAACCTTGTTAAGGATACATGAAAACATATCCTCCGACTGACCTCCCTCAAAATCCTTTGGCTTTTGAAGCTCATGGGGAGGAACATACATATTTTTCTCCCCATCCTTCCAATTAGAATTTTGATCCCTCCAATCTCTATCACGATCCTTCCAGCCTTCATCCCTTTTCCAACCATGGTTACCACCCTACCTCGGGTAGTTTGAATGATAACCACGTCCTTGGTTGGCTAGAAAATTCACCTCCTCATTATATAATGCTTCGAACTTGGCTTTTTTGGGGTTTACACACCCAACACCCATGACATTAACACTCCGAGCACCATATCCCATGACATTTAAAAAAAAAAATGTTAAGGTGTGTCATGTTCTTGTCCATGTTTTGGTCCCTCTAATGGTATTTCTCCATCTGCTCCTTGGTTAATTTGAAAGTGTAGGGAGAGACTTGGTCTTCTCGGGTGTACCATGCCCATTTGATTTTTGTCATGCCATCCAAAAGATAAGATGCTATTACATAAGGTTTTTCATCAACCCTCTAGGAGAAAGTTGGTCAATAATGCCCTTGTTTACCTAGTCAAGGCTAAATGTAGTGCAGCAACACGTTGTCAGGCAAACCATGAGTTGGGTATTGCAGCACCAACTTCTTGAATCGAATCCAAGTATCATGAATTGGCTCACCTTCCAGACGCTTCAAGCTCTAAATGCTATCCTAAAGCGTCATCATTTTTCTTGAAATGCAGTAATAAGCTCCTCCCAAGAAGTTATTGAGTCCCGTGGAAATTCAGCCAACCACTTACATGCTTCTCCCATCAGAGTGAACGGGAACAATATCAGTCGGACCGACAATTGGGATATGCTCTTGAAGGAGTACAGTCCGCAAACATCAATAAAATTTTGCATATGCTCATGGGAATCCTTATAAGCCAAACCACCAAATAGCCCCTTCAATGGCAAGAGCTAAAGCTTAGTGCTAGTAATGTGGAACATATCGTCCCCTTCAATTCGAGGCAAGAGAATGGCACAAAGTCCACCCATAAGATGAGGGTCATTATCAATAGGTTCATTGACATCTTTGAGGTTTTCGATGTCATCTTGGTGGCCTACTTGGCTACCATTGCTTCCGTTTACGCTCATACTTCATGTTCAAAACAGCAACACAGAAAAACCAAAACTAAAAATAAGTAGGTTCAACTATAACTAACAAGAACAAAATTCACTTAACAAAAAATTCTCAAACAATACCACTCCCCGACAGCGATGCCATTTTGATTTCATGTATCAGTACACTTTATTCGATTCTAACTGTCAATGACCGTTAGTTAGTAATATAACCAAACTAAATGAGTTGGGGTTGAATCCCATAGGGAGGGTTATGTTTTTGAGAATTAATCGAAAAGCATGAATATGCTCGAATCAGCCAAAGAAAGAGATTTTTGAATAAAAACATAATTCAAGTCACAGGATGACACGAATGTCAAATAACAGGGGGGTTTGATTTTAAATTATCAACTACAACAGTAGCAAATAATAAAAAATGACAATTTTGAGATGGGTTCTTGTGATGTGATTTGATTATAGGCTAATGTAGACAAATGGGTAATAGAAACTATTAGTAAATAGTTGTAAATTAGTGAATAGGATAGACTATAGAGGAGGTAAACTTTCTCTCAAATGATTTACCCCAGATCAAGTTGGTTTCTCTCGAACACCAACAAGCAAGAAAATATGAACAACTTACGCCTTAGACCATTCACTCTCTCGAGCTAAATGTGTGGAAAAAGGTTTAGGATTCACTCTTTCGAGCTAATCCCATGACAACCCAATACCCATAGACCATCAATTCAATAATCTTGGTTTTAAAACCTCTCTCTCGAGCAAGCCAAAAACACAAAGGTATAATTACATTTGCAACAACAATCTTTAATTTAAACAACAATTACTGAACGAAATTACTTCTAAACAACATTTAAATTAACAATTAGCAATACCCAGCAGATAAATCAACCCATAATCACAGAATCACAGCCTAGCTAGACATCATAAAAAGATAAAAAATAATTACCAAATTGTGTTTCCATTAACTGGGAAAGATTAATTTCGTCTTTACAAAGGTCCAAATTGAAGAATCTCAAAGACCCACTTCCAATTTCTCAAAAATGGAAAACTTCAATTCTTCAAAGCTAGCAAAAAAATTGTCTCAATACTCTTAGTTTAAAACTCCAAAAACTGTTATAAAAATTATGATAAAAACATCTCTAAAAGATACTAAACTAAATATTCAAAAAAGTATTTATAAGTGCCATAAATATACTGTGAAGGACCATTCGGTGTAGTAATTCGGGATCGCCGATCAATTCGGCGATCCGCCCTTTGGTCAATTTCATCTCCTTTTTTCTTTGACCTTCAAAGTCCTCAAGTTTTGTAACGTTGGGCAAATGAACACTGAATCGCGGAACTACTCGGTGACATGCCGACTGCTCCTTTTTCTTTCTAAATCAATTTTCTCCTTCAAGCTTGGCAAACTAGAACTTTAGGCGATCAAAAGGCCATTAGGCGACTCACCAAAGGGGCTCTGTGATCACTATGCCTTCATTTCTTCATTCTTATAGCCCACTTTTTTCCTTTTTGCAAATTAGTGTCCATGCTTTGTTCCTCAATCTAAATACCTAGAAATCAAGGATTTTACATTAGCTATTGGTACAAAACAAGCATTTGAGGACACTAAATCATTATAAATAAGACTTAAATGAGTCAAAATTGTGGACTCATCAATGAACTACTCAAACTTATGGAACTGGAGTGTGTCCCATACTACTGGATACCTACCCACTACCACATCGGTGGACAACCTCTTCTCCTCTAAAATTGTTGTCATACTGGCAACCTTAAGCATGTTCATCGTTCGTGGTAGAGGTGTTTGGGCTGGGGGCATTTGTGATGCCTGGGCTGCTGTCTGTGATGGAGGTAGGGGAGGTGTGAGGAGTGCGAGAAGTCTAGCTGGATCATGCAACGCTTTGGAGCCCAATTGAGCACGTCTGTGCTTAAGGGTGTGATCATCGCATGCTTCCGACTCATAGACTAGAGTCCTAGATTCCTCATAATTGTCACTTTCAAACGTAGATGTAGTGAGGTGGGTGTAGTAGTCACCCATGCTGTTGGAGATAGAGCTGCTCAAACTAGGCTATGCATGTTGTTTTCCCTTACCCCGACCACTTGTCTGAGTAGGTTGAGGTCTCATAGTTCTTGGAGGTACAACCTCCATAGCAATTTCTATTCCTTTTTACTTTTTTTGTTGTTGGGGACCTTGAATGGAACTTTTCATTTGGCCATATATGTCAAAACAAATAAACAATACTAATTCATTTGAAAAGGGTTAGTAAAATATCACTATTCAGAAGTGTTAAAAAGCTCGCCAAACAACTCGATGAGTCACAGAAGTCATTTAATGAGCCTTAAAGAGCTCACCAAATATTACAGACAAAATATCATAAATTCAGGATAGAGCGGTGATGAAAAAGGTCAATCGGCGAGTCACTAAACTTGATCGGCGATGGAAATGTGACTTACAAAATTTTACAAAGTAAATACAAAAATCAAGGATTCAAAAGGGCAAGATAAAAAGTCATTCAGCGAGCACATGCGTATCGCCAAAAGTTGCAGAACCGATCGACAATAATTCAAGACAAATAAGGCAATAAGGGGGGTCAGTCGACGAACCATCAAGTCAGTCGATGAACCGCCGAGTCATTCGCTGAACCACCGAGTCATTTTGTGAACCATTAAGTCATTTAGTGAGCTCGACTAAGCTCGCCAAATAGCCCATTATGCAAGATTTTCACCTGGAATTTAAATTCTCAACACAAAGCCTACGATAAAAGAATTCAAGCCATATTCTATACAATGTAAGACTAGCCCATACCATAACTTACCCTGGTTACTCAGATTTCCCCCAAATTATCTAGATTCGACAAAACAATGCCTTTGCCCTTAAGAACGATGTCACCCGATACATCTTTGGGAAAATTAAAGTTGCTAAGTGCAATTTTGGTTACTCACACATCACCCATACAAAACCCAACATGGAAAACTGCCATTCAAACAATTAAAAACCAAAACTAAAATTTAACTAGGCCAAACACAAAATCTAACATTCTCGATTACCTAAAAATATTTAATCAATTAATTAATCGCATAAGGGTACACAATAGATCCAGCACTACAAAAATATTTTTAATATATGGCAAGAATAGAAGGTTAATTCAGGACACCAACCTTAGTAGTAGATAGTGAAATGATGGAGGCAAAAGCAAGAACGGACAATGAAATGAATTCCAATCACACAACAACACCCACACACAATTTTGGTAAATACCACAATTTAATATGAAGTTGATAAAGTACAAGAGTTGGAAAGTTTAAATTATGAAGAGGTTTTGAATTTAAAACAGTTTGAAGCTTTTGACCCTTCAGTTCACATCTCAGTCGGTGATCTTCATTAATGTTGACGATCCACTTGGCGACGTGCTGAATAGATTTTTTTCCAACAAAATCACCAACATTTCAACCATTTTGTTGGTTAAAATGGTGATCAACATCGGGCTTGCCGATCTACTAGGCGGTCCACTGATTGGGTTCTTAGCTATTCCATTAGCCTATTTCTCCCAAATATTGAATTTTCAACCTACTCATCCAACAAAAGTTATTCAAATGACAAAAAGTAAAACTTGGGTTGCCTCCCAAGAAGTGCCCTATTTAACGTCGTGGCATGACAAGGCCATGGGATAATGTCTCATTTTTCGAGTTCACAAAAATATCACTTGGGAGCCCCCCTTTTGGCCTTTGATTTAAATGAGCCAAGATTTGACCCATATGTGTTCCAACTACTTAATAGACATCAAGTGTGATGTAACCATTTGGTTCAGAGAAGAGACGTCAACTTTTATTTCCTTTAGCACCTTGTTCTATCCTTCGCTTTTGTTTAGAATACAAGCAAGCATATATTCAATGCAGAAAATTTTAGGATCAGCCCTAGGCTATTTTGGCTTTGTACGCTCATGGGAAGGATCATAGCGATCTTTTTCACCGTCTCGATCCATCCAATTTGCTTGGTGATCACGCCATTCACGATCTCAATCTCTCCAACCATTATCTCGATTTCTATTCCAACCTTGATTTTTGCATGGCCTCAAGTTACTTGAATAAGTAACCCCTTCTTCATTTGATAATAAATGCACTTCTTCATTGGTTCGACAAGAAATGAACTTCTTTGTGCCAAATCATTTCACATAACACTTGCATCCTCTACCGTGGATGTAGGGAAAAAGTTACTAGTGCTTATTCCCTAGGTACAATCATTGCTTCTTCTCTGGAAAAAAATTTCACGACCTATAGTAAACCTCACTTCTTTCAGTACTCTAAAGTTGTGTCATTCATACTATATCTATAAAGATATTTCTTCTAAATCTTATACAATGCATTTCATGATATGGCCCCTTGAAGAGCTTACGTGAGAAGGAATGTATGTGAGAATATGAAACCCAAGGTTCCTTAAGATCCGGTAGACCCTTTGGCCAAGCAACTGACCCATGCCTATTTTCACGCCGCTTTCCAAGTGTTGGCCCAAGCTATGATAACCAAACAAAATAGAGAAGTTGTTGCTCCTATGAATTCAAATGTGGATATGACAATTACAAAGATAAGATACTTCACTTGAATGAATCATTTGGAGTTCCATGGTTCTAAGGTTGGTGAGGATCCTCAAGATTTCAATGATGAGGAGTATAAGATAATTTAAATTATTGGATTGTCTACAATAAAAAAGGAATAATTGGTTATTTATAAACTCAAGGATGTTGAACAAGTTTGGTTTAACAAATGGAAGGAAGGAAGGGAGGTTGATGCGAGTCCTCTAGAATGAGAGAAATTCAAAGGAGCTTTTCTTGATTGTTTCTTTCTTCTTAAGATAATGGAGACAAAGGTGCTTGAGTTAATTAATATTTGACAAGGCAATATGATTGTGAAGGATTATGCTTTGAATTTCACTCAATTAGATAAGTATGCTCCAAATATGGTTGCCGACTATAGAGCAAGAATGAGTAAGTTTGTATCAGATGTGTTTGAAATGATGGTCAATGAGTTTCGTACTGTCATGTTGAATAAAGAGATTTATATCTGCCATTTGATGATACATGGCCATAAAATTGAAGAGGAAAAGCATAAGGAAAGAGCAAGAGAGTCTATGCGAGAAAGGCCCGGTGATGGTGACATTTCTCATTCTAGGTTCGACGGACAAAGTCATTCTAAATTCTGGCAAAAATATTCTAGTCAAGGATCTTATAATGTTCTTAATTCTAAGTTAAACAATGATAGAATGTCTAACCCTAATCCTCAAGGAGGATGTTGTGGTGGACCTTCGGTGCCTATTTGCACAAGACGTGGCAAGAAATATGATAGCAAATGTTTGACCGACACAGATGGTTGATTTAATTGTGGAAGGACTGGTCATAAGATAAGAGATTGTATATCGCTTGCTGCTAAGGGATTGGATGACAGGAAAGATAAGCCTTGTGGTTTCAGTTCAGGTGATCTGAACCAAAACAAATTTTATGCTCTTCAAACTCAACAGGATCGTGAGGGCTCTGAATTTTGTACTGGTATTTTAAAAGTATTCAACCTTGATTTTTATGCCTTATTTGATCCTGGTGCTACATTATTATTTGTCACTCCTTGTCTGACCATAAAATTTGATGTTAGTCCTGAAATCCTCTTGAATCCATTCCATGTCTCTACTAGTATTGGTGATTCTGTTGTTACTAAAATAGTTCATAGAAATTGTCCTATTTTTGTGTATCATAGTCACTTATGTTGATTTTATAGATCTTGATATGTTAGATTTTGATGTTATTCTTAGGATAGATTGGCTTCATGCATGTTATTCTACCGCAGATCGTAGGACCCAATCGGTAACACTCAAGGTTTTGAATGAACCTATAATGTCAAGGAAAGAGGGAAATTATTCTTTTAAGGGTCAATTCATATCTTTCCTAAAGGCTAGGGAAATGATTTTAAAGGTTATATTTATAATCTAGTTTGGGTGAGATACAAAAATTTTGAAATCCCTACTCTAGAGTTAGTTTCGATAGTAAATGAGTTTCTACAAGTGCTCACGATGATCTTCTCAATATTCTTCCCGAAAGGGTAATAGAGTTTAGTATTAAACTCCCAAATATTCAACCTATTTCTATTCCTCTATAACATATGGTCCCGACAGAAATTAAGGAGTTAAGGGATCAATTGAAGGCATTGTTTGATAAGTGTTTTATTAGATCGAAAGTTTCTTCATGGGTTACTCTGGTGTTGCTAGTTCAACAGAAGGATGGTTCCCTTCAACTGTGCATTCACTATCAACAATTGAATAAGGTTACCATTAAGAATAAGTATCATATTCAAAGGATATATGATTTATTTCACCAACTCTAAGGAGCAATTCACTTCTCTAGGATCGACCTTCGATATTGTTATCACCAATTAATTGTGAAGGAGATTGACATTTCGAAGATAACTTTTTGAACTCCGTATGGTCACTGTGAGTTTTTCGTAATGTCTTTTGGTTTGAATAATGTTATGGCTGTGTTTATGGATTTTATGAACATGGTTTATAAGAAATATCTTGACATGTCTGTGACTTTGTTTATTGATGATATTTTGATTTACTCAATGAATTAGGAGGAGCATGTTTAATATTTGAGGATTGTGTTGCAAATTCTCAAGGATCATGAGTTGTATGCTATGTTTAGTAAATGTGATATTTTGTTGAGGTTAGTTGTTTCCTTTGCCATATTGTCTCCAGTGAGGGTATTCAATATAATCCTAACAAAACCGAGTTGGCTAAGAATTGGCCTAGACCTTTGTCTGCATCATATATACAAAGTTTCTTAGGTTTTTCTGGTTACTATAATAGGTTTTTGGAAGGATTTTTGTCTATTTCTTCGCCTTTGACAATGTAGACTTGAAAAAGATGAAATTTCTATGGTCGGAAGCTAGTGAGAAGAGTTTCCAAGAGTTGAATAGTTTTGTGTTTTGTTGTGATGCTTCATGGATTGGTCTTGGTTCTGTTTTGATGCAATATGAGAAAGTCATTACTTATGATTCAAGGGAATTGAAAGTGACTGAAAAGAATTTATCAAGTCATGCTTTAGAGTTAGCAACGGTAGTGTTTTCCCTAATGATTTGGAGGCATTACTTGTATGGTGTTTATGTAGATGTGTTTACCAAAAGAGTTTGAAAATGTGTTCACCCAAAAGGATTTGAATCATCAGCAAAGAAGGTGGCTTCATCTATTGAAAGATTACGACATAAGTGTCCTATATCATCTAGGTAAGGAGAGTATGGTGGCACATGCTCTTAACCAGTTATCGATGGGAAGTGTTTCTCATGTTGAAGAATGTAGGAATGAGTTAGTTGGTGATGTTCATGGGTAGGCCCGTTTGGGTGTTTGTTTGGTTGATTCTAGTAAAGGAGGTGTGGTTTTTCCTAATGGTTTTGAATCATCTTTTGTATTGAATATGAAGGCTAAGCAAGATCTTGATCTGGTAATAGTTCATTTAAAAAAGTCGGTTTGCAAAAAAAATTTTGACACTTTCTCCAACTGGGGAGATGGCTTCCTTGTATATCAGATCAGTGATGTGTTCTGCATGTCAATAAGTTAAGAAATCAAATTCTAAAAGAAGTTCACTGTTCTCGGTAGTCTATTCACCCCTTAACCACTAGATCTACAATTATTTACGAGAAGTCTGTTAGTGGAATGAGACGCAGAAAGATATCGTGGAATTTTTTGCTAAGTGTTCGAATTGTATACAAGTGAAGGTCGAGGATTAGAAACTATGTGCTTTGTCTCAAAACATTAGTATCTCTACATGGAAGTGGGAAAATTTGAATATGGACTTAACTAGTTAGTTACCTCGCACTTGTTGTTAGTTTTATTCAATTTGGGTTATTGTGGACTGAATCATGAAATTGCCTCACTTTCTTCCCATTAAAACTTCATTTTCAATAGGAGAATACACCAAGCTTTATATTTGGCAAATGAGAAGGTTTCATGATGTTCCCTTGTCTATTATCTCCAATCATGGTACTAAGTTTATGTCTTAGTTTTGGAAGTCATTTTAGAAAGGTCTAGGCCCTCACGTGAGGCTTTGCACGACTTTTTATCCTCAGGCTGATAGATAGGCCTAACGTACCATTAAGACTTTAGAAGATATCTTAAGAGCTTATGTGATTGATTTCAAGGACAAATGGGATAATCATTTTACTCTAATTGAGTTTGCTTATAATAATATCTATCGTTCTAGCATTGAAATGACATCATTTGGAGCTCTCTATTGTAGGAGTTGTAGGTCTCATATTTGTTGGTTTGAAGTTGGTAAGTATGCTTTAATAGGGCCCAAGTTGGTGCATGAGGCTATGGAAAAGGTTCAACTCATTCGCGAAAGGTTGAAAACAACTCAAAGTTGGTAAAAGCCTTATGTTGATGTTAGAAGGAAAGATCTTGAGTTGGAAGTTAATAATTGGATATACTTGAGAATTTCACCCATGAGGGTGATGATGTTTTGAAAGAAAGGTAAGCTTCGTCCCTATTATGTGGGCCCATATACAATTTTGAGGCATATTGGCAAGGTTTCTTATGAACTTGAGTTGCCTAATAATTTTGCATAAGTACATCCAATATTCTATGTCTCTTTGTTGAAGAAGTGTGTTGGAGATCCAACATCCATTGTACCATTGGACGGTTTAGGATTTAAAGAAAATATATGTTATGAAAAGGTTCTGATTCATATTTTAGACCGACATGTTCAGAAGATGAGAAATAAAGAAGTTGCTTTCGTGAAAGTTCTTCGGAGGAATCAATTAATTGAGGGTGGTAATTGAGGCCAAAGCCAATATGATTGATACATCCAAACTTACACTTCAAATAAGAAGTGTAAATGGTCGATGCTAATTTACAGAACTCAACTAGAGTTGAGCTTGATCCCATAGAGAATTTCTTTACAGATAAGGTTTCAGTGTCACGTTTATTCGAATGTTGTTATTATCTCCTAAACAAATAACAATAGAAAGTAAATTGGGTGTGATTGAGGTGATATAATTACCAAAACTTGCCATCAAAATCCAAATTAACCACTAACAAACTATTTTGTTGTAGAGTTGATTCAATTGATTAATAGAAACCAGAATTGTGTTCACCATAACGTTAGTTGAAGTGTTCTTCCGTAATTGAGTTTGAGGTGATTCAATGTTTACAAAATCATTGCGAGTTAATTTTATCTGACACTTCTCAGTCTAATCAAGCAAGTTCACTCACATCTTCTCAGCCTTAGAGTGTTACTAACATTAATCCTCGCTTACAATGGTTTGAGGTTAAAGTTCATTTCTTTTGAACTTAAAATTTAACTCCAATTCGATAGTTTAGTTCATCTTTTTCCTAACTGATACGTTTCTCTCGAACAAATACCAGATACAAGCTCAATGTAATGCGTGCACTCATAAAATTACATAGATAACGAAAGCTAAAACTACCGATTGTAACCACTGAATGCCTTTCACTCGTTTTACAAAATTACAGTAAAAACATCATCATGGATCCCACAACCCAGTTGTGGTGTTAAGCCAATCATGACTTCACGTAAACAATCAGAAATAAGGAATGAAAACATATTAAAATGTACTTACAAAATAAGAAAATCAATAATCACTTTGAGAATCTATAAACGGGAAATCCAAACTTCAAACTAAATTCAATATCTGAAATCAAAAATCACGAAATAAAGAGAATCAAAACTACTTCATCGTTCAAGCTAATATAAGGTCCAACATAAAAATGACCTAATAAATTTAAAATAAGTGTTTCAAAAAGAGTCCTATTTGAAAAAGGATTGAATTGTCGGGCCTTTTCAAGGCCACTTCCACGACCCGTCAAGGGCTTCCCAAACAGTAAAGCCCTCTATGGTCTTCCCTTAGAACTCTCAACATTGGTCCTCAAAATTTGATCATTGTAATTTGTATCACGGATGAGACCACGGACCGTCAAAGGGACCATAGCCCGTGAAGGCATACTAGGTCTTTACTTGGGCTTTCCTAAAAGTTGGGTCTTTAATACACACTAGAAACTGCATTATGGAAGCAACCAGAGTCCGCCTTGATCTTCACGGCCCGTAAAGGTGCCGGTTGTCTTAACTTGGCCTCCAATCAATTAGCAACTTCTTTTAGCCTTTTCACTGGTTCCACACCACAACCTGGATCACGGTCCGTAGTGAGGGCATGGCCCATGAGGTCGTCCGTAGTCTTCACCTGGTCTAATCCACTTTCAGCTTCTCTCAAGTCTTCACACTGGTTCAGCTTCACGACCGGCACCACGGGTCGAGACAAGGACCACGACCCGTCTAAATGCTCATGGTATTAACTTGATCTTTTACAGAGCATTTTCTTCATTTCTCCCCTTTTTCACTTTTCATCTGTTTTACCTACACAACACAGCCAAACACATTTTATCCACATAAATGCACTTGATTCTAGTATCAATTACTAGTTTTCAAGCATCAAATGTGCCAAGATTTTGCGGCACATCAACACCCTTAACTTAGAACCATTACTTGTCCTCAAGTGATGATAAAATAATACAATCAATCCTCAATTAATTTACAGACTTTTGACACAATGTAACAACTATTTCAAACACAATTTGTAGCCCAAAACCGTTAATCTGACATGTAAGGATCAATATATGACATCTCATTACTCACAGTCAATCATTCTTATGCTGTGAATTATCAGCTCACACAATTTTACTTTCAAATGCAACCACTGTGTCCTCAAACAAAACAAATCCCTCATTCATGATAATTAGGACTGAGTACTACGCTCAAGCTCTTAAAGAACTTCTAACACTAATCAACAAACTACTATAGGCTTGCCCTTTCTTTCAACGCTCTATCTTTCAAACACTCGGAATAGGATCACTGTAGGACTTTATTGGCTTGTAACATAGGCTTAGGCTAGGGAATCGATATTTGGCTTCATGAGTGACTAGTCCCTTGGTGTTCCAAAGTTTCGTTTTCACATAACTCTTTTCTGAGGGATTCCCGTTTTTATTTCATTTGAACACATCCCAACAACCTTTATTTTCTTTTTCTTTTTCTTTTCTTTTCTTCACACTTTTTTTATGTGCAAATTTTTTATAAGCACTCAGTTCACTTGTGAACCTTCTTTTTCACCTTTTCTTTTTGCTCTAATTGCAATCACCCTCAACTTAGGCTTTTTGCCTGAGTTGTGACATCACATTTTCGTAAGCCAATGGGTATGACATTTACTCGATAAAAACAAAAATTTGCTTTTAGGTTAAAAACGGGTTCAAGTAATAAGCTTTTTCATTTGGTTATTTTATTTTTTGCTTTTTACTGGGTTAAGAAAAATGACCTACTGATCCTTTCTTGTGCTGTTATTCGCAGATTTAGGCAAGACTACATGGGAAAGTTCTAGTTTCTGCTCCCAGTATTAGACTTCAATCAAAACTTACACACACGCACGACACAGGATTGCATTTTTCAGTTTCTTGGTTCACCGATTAATTGATCAGATAATTTATATAGTATTTATACGCAGTCGTAGTATAACAGACTGTACCAAAATACCTTGTCATAAGCTAGCAAGGTTCATTCTTCCTTTTTAAATCATTATTTTCCAAAAGAAGTATAACTTCTTTTCGCTCATTCATATCAAAAACTTCTGTGTTTTCATCATCCACTAATATGGTGGAAAAGGTTGGAGGAGTTTTATCCTTGCTTCGCATGGATTTCATGAAACCCATAAATTCTTTATACATAAGGATGATTTATATTATAACCTCCTTCACTTGTCGAAGCACTAGATGCTACGACCAATTGCTTTTTCCCAAGTTGAGCGAGGATATGACCTCCTCTTCCTCGATTTCCTCTTCCTCCAACCAGTGGGTAAGGTCATGATGGCCTCACACTTGAAAGCAAAGACATTTATGATTAGTCTAAATATTCTCTTGTGAGAAAATCAAGAAGACTATTCATCTAAAAGTCCTAATAGTCAAACTCAGATTCAGGTCGTTATTTTTACAAACTAGTTATTGCACAACTCAACACACAAAACAGCAAAAAATGACCTAATAAATTTAAAATAAGTGTTTCAAAAGGAGTCCTATTCGAAGAATGATTGAATTATCGGGCCTTTTCAAGGCCACTTCCATGACCCGTCAAGGGCTTCCCAAACAGTAAAGCCCTCCATGGTCTTCCCTTAGAACTCTCAACATTGGTCCTCAAAACTTGATCATTGTAATTTGTATCACGGATGAGACCATGGACCATCAAAGGGACCACAGCCCATGAAGGCATACCAGGTCTTTACTTGGACTTTCCCAAAAATTGGGTCTTTAATACACACTAGAAACTGCATTATGGAAGCAACCAGAGTCCGCCTTGATCTTCACGGCCCGTAAAGGTTCCCGTTGTCTTAACTTGGCCTCCAATCAATTAGCAACTTCTTTTAGCCTTTTCACTGGTTCCACACTACAACCTGGATCACGGTCCGCAGTGAGGACATGGCCCGTTAGGTCGTCCGTAGTCTTCACCTGGTCTAATCCACTTTCAGCTTCTCTCAAGTCTTCACACTGGTTCAGCTTCACGACCGGCACCATGGGTCGAGACAAGGACCACGACCCGTCTAAATGCTCATGGTATTAACTTGATCTTTTACAGAGCATTTTCTTCATTTCTCCCCTTTTTCACTTACCATCTGTTTCACCTACACAACACAGCCAAACACATTATATCCACATAAACGCACTTGATTCTTGTATCAATTATTAGTTTTCAAGCATCAAATGTGCCAAGATTTTGCGGCACATCAACACCCTTAACTTAGAACCATTACTTGTCCTCAAGTGATGATAAAATAATACAATCAACCCTCAATTAAATTACAGACTTTCGACACAATGTAACAACTATTTCAAACACAATTTGTAGCCCAAAACCGTTAATCTGACCTGTAAGGATCAATATATGACATCTCATTACTCACAGTCAATCATTCTTATGCTGTGAATTATCAGCTCACACAATTTTACTTTCAAATGCAACCACTGTGTCCTCAAACAAAACAAATCCCTCATTCATGATAATTAGGACTGAGTACTACGCTCAAGCTCTTAAAGAACTTCTAACACTAATCAACAAACTACTATAGGCTTGCCCTTTCTTTCAACGCTCTATCTTTCAAACACTCGGAATAGGATCACTGTAGTACTTTATTGGCTTGTAACATAGGCTTAGGCTAGGGAATAGATATTTGGCTTCATGAGTGACTAGTCCCTTGGTGTTCCAAAGTTTTGTTTTCACATAACTCTTTTCTGAGGGATTCCCGTTTTTACTTCATTTGAACACATCCCAACAACCATTATTTACTTTTTCTTTTTCTTTTCTTTTCTTCACACTTTTTTTATGTGCAAATTTTTTATAAGCACTCAGTTCACTTGTGAACCTTCTTTTTCACCTTTTCTTTTTGCTCTAATTGCAATCACCCTCAACTTAGGCTTTTTGCCTGAGTTGTGACATCACATTTTCGTAAGCCAATGGGTATGACATTTACTCGATAAAAACAAAAATTTGCTTTTAGGTTAAAAACGGGTTCAAGTAATAAGCTTTTTCATTTGGTTATTTTATTTTTTGCTTTTTACTGGGTTAAGAAAAATGACCTACTGATCCTTTCTTGTGCTGTTATTCGCAGATTTAGGCAAGACTACTTGGGAAAGTTCTAGTTTCTGCTCCCAGTATTAGACTTCAATCAAAACTTACACACACGCACGACACAGGATTGCATTTTTCAGTTTCTTGGTTCACCGATTAATTGATCAGATAATTTATATAGTATTTATACGCAGTCGTAGTATAACAGACTGTACCAAAATACCTTGTCATAAGCTAGCAAGGTTCATTCTTCCTTTTTAAATCATTATTTTCCAAAAGAAGTATAACTTCTTTTCGCTCATTCATATCAAAAACTTCTGTGTTTTCATCATCCACTAATATGGTGGAAAAGGTTGGAGGAGTTTTATCCTTGCTTCGCATGGATTTCATGAAACCCATAAATTCTTTATACATAAGGATGATTTATATTATAACCTCCTTCACTTGTCGAAGCACTAGATGCTACGACAAATTGCTTTTTCCCAAGTTGAGCGAGGATATGACCTCCTCTTCCTCGATTTCCTCTTCCTCCAACCAGTGGGTAAGGTCATGATGGCCTCACACTTGAAAGCAAAGACATTTATGATTAGTCTAAATATTCTCTTGTGAGAAAATCAAGAAGACTATTCATCTAAAAGTCCTAATAGTCAAACTCAGATTCAGGTCGTTATTTTTACAAACTAGTTATTGCACAACTCAACACACAAAACAGCAAAAAATGACCTAATAAATTTAAAATAAGTGTTTCAAAAGGAGTCCTATTCGAAGAATGATTGAATTATCGGGCCTTTTCAAGGCCACTTCCATGACCCGTCAAGGGCTTCCCAAACAGTAAAGCCCTCCATGGTCTTCCCTTAGAACTCTCAACATTGGTCCTCAAAACTTGATCATTGTAATTTGTATCACGGATGAGACCATGGACCATCAAAGGGACCACAGCCCATGAAGGCATACCAGGTCTTTACTTGGACTTTCCCAAAAATTGGGTCTTTAATACACACTAGAAACTGCATTATGGAAGCAACCAGAGTCCGCCTTGATCTTCACGGCCCGTAAAGGTTCCCGTTGTCTTAACTTGGCCTCCAATCAATTAGCAACTTCTTTTAGCCTTTTCACTGGTTCCACACTACAACCTGGATCACGGTCCGCAGTGAGGACATGGCCCGTTAGGTCGTCCGTAGTCTTCACCTGGTCTAATCCACTTTCAGCTTCTCTCAAGTCTTCACACTGGTTCAGCTTCACGACCGGCACCATGGGTCGAGACAAGGACCACGACCCGTCTAAAGGCTCATGGTATTAACTTGATCTTTTACAGAGCATTTTCTTCATTTCTCCCCTTTTTCACTTACCATCTGTTTCACCTACACAACACAGCCAAACACATTATATCCACATAAACGCACTTGATTCTTGTATCAATTATTAGTTTTCAAGCATCAAATGTGCCAAGATTTTGCGGCACATCAACACCCTTAACTTAGAACCATTACTTGTGTTCAAGTGATGATAAAATAATACAATCAACCCTCAATTAAATTACAGACTTTCGACACAATGTAACAACTATTTCAAACACAATTTGTAGCCCAAAACCGTTAATCTGACATGTAAGGATCAATATATGACATCTCATTACTCACAGTCAATCATTCTTATGCTGTGAATTATCAGCTCACACAATTTTACTTTCAAATGCAACCACTGTGTCCTCAAACAAAACAAATCCCTCATTCATGATAATTAGGACTGAGTACTACGCTCACGCTCTTAAAGAACTTCTAACACTAATCAACAAACTACTATAGGCTTGCCCTTTCTTTCAACGCTCTATCTTTCAAACACTCGGAATAGGATCACTGTAGGACTTTATTGGCTTGTAACATAGGCTTAGGCTAGGGAATAGATATTTGGCTTCATGAGTGACTAGTCCCTTGGTGTTCCAAAATTTCGTTTTCACATAACTCTTTTCTGAGGGATTCCTTCTTTTACTTCATTTCAACACATCCTAACAACCATTATTTACTTTTTCTTTTTCTTTTTCTTTTCTTTTCTTCACACTTTTTTTATATGCAAATTTTTTATAAGCACTCAGTTCACTTGTGAACCTTCTTTTTCACCTTTTCTTTTTGCTCTAATTGCAATCACCCTCAACTTAGGCTTTTTGCCTGAGTTGTGACATCACATTTTCGTAAGCCAATGGGTATGACATTTACTCGATAAAAACAAAAATTTGCTTTTAGGTTAAAAACGGGTTCAAGTAATAAGCTTTTTCATTTGGTTATTTTATTTTTTGCTTTTTACTGGGTTAAGAAAAATGACCTACTGATCCTTTCTTGTGCTGTTATTCGCAGATTTAGGCAAGACTACATGGGAAAGTTCTAGTTTCTGCTCCCAGTATTAGACTTCAATCAAAACTTACACACACGCACGACACAGGATTGCATTTTTCAGTTTCTTGGTTCACCGATTAATTGATCAGATAATTTATATAGTATTTATACGCAGTCGTAGTATAACAGACTGTACCAAAATACCTTGTCATAAGCTAGCAAGGTTCATTCTTCCTTTTTAAATCATTATTTTCCAAAAGAAGTATAACTTCTTTTCGCTCATTCATATCAAAAACTTCTGTGTTTTCATCATCCACTAATATGGTGGAAAAGGTTGGAGGAGTTTTATCCTTGCTTCGCATGGATTTCATGAAACCCATAAATTCTTTATACATAAGGATGATTTATATTATAACCTCCTTCACTTGTCGAAGCACTAGATGCTACGACCAATTGCTTTTTCCCAAGTTGAGCGAGGATATGACCTCCTCTTCCTCGATTTCCTCTTCCTCCAACCAGTGGGTAAGGTCATGATGGCCTCACACTTGAAAGCAAAGACATTTATGATTAGTCTAAATATTCTCTTGTGAGAAAATCAAGAAGACTATTCATCTAAAAGTCCTAATAGTCAAACTCAGATTCAGGTCGTTATTTTTACAAACTAGTTATTGCACAACTCAACACACAAAACAGCAAAAAATGACCTAATAAATTTAAAATAAGTGTTTCAAAAGGAGTCCTATTCGAAGAATGATTGAATTATCGGGCCTTTTCAAGGCCACTTCCATGACCCGTCAAGGGCTTCCCAAACAGTAAAGCCCTCCATGGTCTTCCCTTAGAACTCTCAACATTGGTCCTCAAAACTTGATCATTGTAATTTGTATCACGGATGAGACCATGGACCATCAAAGGGACCACAGCCCATGAAGGCATACCAGGTCTTTACTTGGACTTTCCCAAAAATTGGGTCTTTAATACACACTAGAAACTGCATTATGGAAGCAACCAGAGTCCGCCTTGATCTTCACGGCCCGTAAAGGTTCCCGTTGTCTTAACTTGGCCTCCAATCAATTAGCAACTTCTTTTAGCCTTTTCACTGGTTCCACACTACAACCTGGATCACGGTCCGCAGTGAGGACATGGCCCGTTAGGTCGTCCGTAGTCTTCACCTGGTCTAATCCACTTTCAGCTTCTCTCAAGTCTTCACACTGGTTCAGCTTCACGACCGGCACCATGGGTCGAGACAAGGACCACGACCCGTCTAAATGCTCATGGTATTAACTTGATCTTTTACAGAGCATTTTCTTCATTTCTCCCCTTTTTCACTTACCATCTGTTTCACCTACACAACACAGCCAAACACATTATATCCACATAAACGCACTTGATTCTTGTATCAATTATTAGTTTTCAAGCATCAAATGTGCCAAGATTTTGCGGCACATCAACACCCTTAACTTAGAACCATTACTTGTCCTCAAGTGATGATAAAATAATACAATCAACCCTCAATTAAATTACAGACTTTCGACACAATGTAACAACTATTTCAAACACAATTTGTAGCCCAAAACCGTTAATCTGACCTGTAAGGATCAATATATGACATCTCATTACTCACAGTCAATCATTCTTATGCTGTGAATTATCAGCTCACACAATTTTACTTTCAAATGCAACCACTGTGTCCTCAAACAAAACAAATCCCTCATTCATGATAATTAGGACTGAGTACTACGCTCAAGCTCTTAAAGAACTTCTAACACTAATCAACAAACTACTATAGGCTTGCCCTTTCTTTCAACGCTCTATCTTTCAAACACTCGGAATAGGATCACTGTAGGACTTTATTGGCTTGTAACATAGGCTTAGGCTAGGGAATCGATATTTGGCTTCATGAGTGACTAGTCCCTTGGTGTTCCAAAGTTTTGTTTTCACATAACTCTTTTCTGAGGGATTCCCGTTTTTACTTCATTTGAACACATCCCAACAACCATTATTTACTTTTTCTTTTTCTTTTCTTTTCTTCACACTTTTTTTATGTGCAAATTTTTTATAAGCACTCAGTTCACTTGTGAACCTTCTTTTTCACCTTTTCTTTTTGCTCTAATTGCAATCACCCTCAACTTAGGCTTTTTGCCTGAGTTGTGACATCACATTTTCGTAAGCCAATGGGTATGACATTTACTCGATAAAAACAAAAATTTGCTTTTAGGTTAAAAACGCGTTCAAGTAATAAGCTTTTTCATTTGGTTATTTTATTTTTTGCTTTTTACTGGGTTAAGAAAAATGACCTACTGATCCTTTCTTGTGCTGTTATTCGCAGATTTAGGCAAGACTACTTGGGAAAGTTCTAGTTTCTGCTCCCAGTATTAGACTTCAATCAAAACTTACACACACGCACGACACAGGATTGCATTTTTCAGTTTCTTGGTTCACCGATTAATTGATCAGATAATTTATATAGTATTTATACGCAGTCGTAGTATAACAGACTGTACCAAAATACCTTGTCATAAGCTAGCAAGGTTCATTCTTCCTTTTTAAATCATTATTTTCCAAAAGAAGTATAACTTCTTTTCGCTCATTCATATCAAAAACTTCTGTGTTTTCATCATCCACTAATATGGTGGAAAAGGTTGGAGGAGTTTTATCCTTGCTTCGCATGGATTTCATGAAACCCATAAATTCTTTATACATAAGGATGATTTATATTATAACCTCCTTCACTTGTCGAAGCACTAGATGCTACGACCAATTGCTTTTTCCCAAATTGAGCGAGGATATGACCTCCTCTTCCTCGATTTCCTCTTCCTCCAACCAGTGGGTAAGGTCATGATGGCCTCACGCTTGAAAGCAAAGACATTTATGATTAGTCTAAATATTCTCTTGTGAGAAAATCAAGAAGACTATTCATCTAAAAGTCCTAATAGTCAAACTCAGATTCAGGTCGTTATTTTTACAAACTAGTTATTGCACAACTCAACACACAAAACAGCAAAAAATGACCTAATAAATTTAAAATAAGTGTTTCAAAAGGAGTCCTATTCGAAGAATGATTGAATTATCGGGCCTTTTCAAGGCCACTTCCATGACCCGTCAAGGGCTTCCCAAACAGTAAAGCCCTCCATGGTCTTCCCTTAGAACTCTCAACATTGGTCCTCAAAACTTGATCATTGTAATTTGTATCACGGATGAGACCATGGACCATCAAAGGGACCACAGCCCATGAAGGCATACCAGGTCTTTACTTGGACTTTCCCAAAAATTGGGTCTTTAATACACACTAGAAACTGCATTATGGAAGCAACCAGAGTCTGCCTTGATCTTCACGGCCCGTAAAGGTTCCCGTTGTCTTAACTTGGCCTCCAATCAATTAGCAACTTCTTTTAGCCTTTTCACTGGTTCCACACCACAACCTGGATCACGGTCCGCAGTGAGGACATGGCCCGTTAGGTCGTCCGTAGTCTTCACCTGGTCTAATCCACTTTCAGCTTCTCTCAAGTCTTCACACTGGTTCAGCTTCACGACCGGCACCACGGGTCGAGACAAGGACCACGACCCGTCTAAATGCTCATGGTATTAACTTGATCTTTTACAGAGCATTTTCTTCATTTCTCCCCTTTTTCACTTACCATCTGTTTCACCTACACAACACAGCCAAACACATTATATCCACATAAACGCACTTGATTCTTGTATCAATTATTAGTTTTCAAGCATCAAATGTGCCAAGATTTTGCGGCACATCAACACCCTTAACTTAGAACCATTACTTGTCCTCAAGTGATGATAAAATAATACAATCAACCCTCAATTAAATTACAGACTTTCGACACAATGTAACAACTATTTCAAACACAATTTGTAGCCCAAAACCGTTAATCTGACATGTAAGGATCAATATATGACATCTCATTACTCACAGTCAATCATTCTTATGCTGTGAATTATCAGCTCACACAATTTTACTTTCAAATGCAACCACTGTGTCCTCAAACAAAACAAATCCCTCATTCATGATAATTAGGACTGAGTACTACGCTCACGCTCTTAAAGAACTTCTAACACTAATCAACAAACTACTATAGGCTTGCCCTTTCTTTCAACGCTCTATCTTTCAAACACTCGGAATAGGATCACTGTAGGACTTTATTGGCTTGTAACATAGGCTTAGGCTAGGGAATAGATATTTGGCTTCATGAGTGACTAGTCCCTTGGTGTTCCAAAATTTCGTTTTCACATAACTCTTTTCTGAGGGATTCCTTCTTTTACTTCATTTCAACACATCCTAACAACCATTATTTACTTTTTCTTTTTCTTTTTCTTTTCTTTTCTTCACACTTTTTTTATATGCAAATTTTTTATAAGCACTCAGTTCACTTGTGAACCTTCTTTTTCACCTTTTCTTTTTGCTCTAATTGCAATCACCCTCAACTTAGGCTTTTTGCCTGAGTTGTGACATCACATTTTCGTAAGCCAATGGGTATGACATTTACTCGATAAAAACAAAAATTTGCTTTTAGGTTAAAAACGGGTTCAAGTAATAAGCTTTTTCATTTGGTTATTTTATTTTTTGCTTTTTACTGGGTTAAGAAAAATGACCTACTGATCCTTTCTTGTGCTGTTATTCGCAGATTTAGGCAAGACTACTTGGGAAAGTTCTAGTTTCTGCTCCCAGTATTAGACTTCAATCAAAACTTACACACACGCACGACACAGGATTGCATTTTTCAGTTTCTTGGTTCACCGATTAATTGATCAGATAATTTATATAGTATTTATACGCAGTCGTAGTATAACAGACTGTACCAAAATACCTTGTCATAAGCTAGCAAGGTTCATTCTTCCTTTTTAAATCATTATTTTCCAAAAGAAGTATAACTTCTTTTCGCTCATTCATATCAAAAACTTCTGTGTTTTCATCATCCACTAATATGGTGGAAAAGGTTGGAGGAGTTTTATCCTTGCTTCGCATGGATTTCATGAAACCCATAAATTCTTTATACATAAGGATGATTTATATTATAACCTCCTTCACTTGTCGAAGCACTAGATGCTACGACCAATTGCTTTTTCCCAAGTTGAGCGAGGATATGACCTCCTCTTCCTCGATTTCCTCTTCCTCCAACCAGTGGGTAAGGTCATGATGGCCTCACGCTTGAAAGCAAAGACATTTATGATTAGTCTAAATATTCTCTTGTGAGAAAATCTGGAAGACTATTCATCTAAAAATCCTAATAGTCAAACTCAAATTCAGGTCCTTATTTTTACAAACTAGTTGTTGCACAACTCAACACACAAAACAGCCTAAAACAGTAACCCAAAGAGAACCTCTATTGTTTTAACAGCTATGGCAGGTTTCTCACCACCTACACCCAAAATAAATGACTTTGCCCTCATAGTCAATATAGAACAATAAAACACATAGGGCTATGAGGAGGGGTCACACCTATGGCGCTCTAAGCACCGGTCTTCGTATCAACATTGGCACCCTTATCAATTAGTGCTCTCTCAGAACTCGGTACCTGATCAGGTTGGTCATCACTTGTCGGGGCAAGTGCTCCACTACCAGAAGCTCCAACGAAGGTTGCATCTCGCTGTTGTTGTTCAAGGGCTTTCTTTTCTCGAGCTTCCCCCTTTGATGCTCTACGAGCTCTATTTTCTTTCCTTCTTGCCTCTCTGGATGGGTTGGTATGGGTCTTCTCATCAAGTTCTCCAGCTTTGTGTTTTCTCTTGGCGGACTTACTCATGGGGAGTTCTCCCCAAAGATCATCAATTGATTGAGTGGAAGGTGCCTGAGTTAGCATTTGCATTAAAGAATCTGGCATTATCGAAGTGGCTACCTATATTGGTTTTTCAATGAGTTTAGTATTCTGAGTTCTCACCTCAGCCAACTGTTATTTAAACTCTCCAGTCTCTACTAACCTGCAGCTTGGCAACAATCTTGGATAAGGTTCTCCAACCCAACCAGTCTGTGTTTTAAGATAGCCAGCTGCTTCCGCATCTCATCATTGATCTCTTTTTTTGCAGCTAACACCTTCGTCTCTATTAGCTTGGGCATTCAAATTACAATTTGGTCCACCAATGTCCTAGTTTGGCATTGATCTACAACCAATTTCTCATGAAAAATCATAGGAATGGTGATATAGTTACTTGTAGCCTGTGCGGCAGAAGCTGCTGCTAGTGGTGCCTCTGTGGAAGGCAATGACTCCTCCTCCTGCTTTGGGCCTCTATCTACCTGTGGGATCTCAACTGGGACATAAGGAACAACAACTTAAGTACCCACAACAACAGACATAGCGCCAAATCTATGGTTCATGACATGCTTGATTTTTGAAACCTGGATGAGTCTGAATGCATCACTCTATCTGTTAATCAGCCTATTTGGGGGAATATCTGCTTGACTAGACAATTTCCCTATCAAACAGGGAAATGGAAACCCAACTATCTCATTCAATACTCTGTCTCTCATATCAGTCGATATGATCCGCCCCACATTTACCGAGTAACTAGCCATGAGGTAGGCTACCAAAGATGATAATGAAGGAGACAAGGTATTTTCATTACCTGCAGGTCTTAATTATGCATGAACAACGGTCCACCACACCTTGGCTAGAAATGAAATTGAAGGTTTTGTGATAAGTGTTGGCATCGTGGTAACCCAAACTGTATTCTCCCCATCTATAGCAATTTACTTTGTAATCCAGCACAAAACCTTCTTTCAAGAACTTTGAATCTCCATAGTAGTATCACTGGTGACCTAATGATAGTTGCTCTCAAAAAGGCCAACTGAAGCCGATGCAGAGTATTTTGAGCCATGTAACATCCTGTTAATAGCGACCTTAGAGATACCAATCGATTTGCCCCAAACTATAACTGAATTGAGTGGACCCCAGGTAATGGCCATGTCTCTTTGTCCACATTTAGTAGTCTCTGTCTCTGTAGTAAAGTTCATCAGTATAGCTGCATAAGATGAGTAAAACTCTCTATTCAGGTGGTAAGAGTATTCTCTAGGCACATTGTTCATCTAGTCGAACTGATCAAACTAAAACGTTCGATAAATGTCAGGGAATGCTTTAATGTTAGTAACCACCACTCTAGTCTCAGACATGATTGCCGACTCTTGAAACTACCATACTTGGTCACAATACCCTTGTAGAAGAATTCTTCAGACTAGTTCACAGTCCACATGGAGTGGTAATAGGCAATTAGTTATGGGATCTGGTTCAAGGGAGGTAGCATACATCACCATGGTATCATCATCAGTGATCTCTACATCGTCATCCATAGTATCAGCCTCCTCTCGTACTCTAGCCCCAGCTTCTGTATTTACTGCAGGTGGAGAGCTGTTTGCATCTTCCTGAGAACTTCTTTTAGATTCTGCACTACCCCCCGAGTTATTCCGGTGAATCCTGCAACAATCATATGTGCTGTTTCCTTATCACCTGCATTCTTCATTTTGTATACAGTAATATTTACCTTGGGTAATGTTGATCCTAGACAGTTGCTCGTTAATTTTATCTAGTAATTCATTGGAGTGGCTAAACTCTTTGGATAAATTAGGGAAATTTTCTCTAGAAAATTCAGGAATTCAGATTTTAAAGTTGAATGTATCTAGGGAGAAGAAAACTCTTTCCCAGATTTTCTAACCAAAGAATTTTTGCAGGGAAAATCATGAGGTCAGGATTCAGGCCTTCAACAAATAGCCCTTTCAGAGAAAAGGGAAAAGAAATAGAAAAGAAGTCATCAACTTCACCATTTGCAATCAGGCCATCTTTGAATAGCCCCAACAAGTTTTTTGCTCTAGCAAGCTTGTCTGTTATAAATCCAGCTTATGCTATAACTCCTTTACCACTGCTACCACCTAGCTCATCTTCATCAAACCTATTGATTCTAGAGAAACCCTTTTTAAAAGAATCAGAACCCTATTCCTTTTCTCCTTCAGGAAAATCCAGATTTTCTTCACCACAAACCAAAGATTCTTACACCATGAAAGCTCCAGAAAGCTTTCTAGAAGCAGTATCTCCTTCTCATGGTAATAAACCAAAAGAATGAGAAATATTTAATACCGTTACTTTGCAGGTTGGCCCCATCTTTGCCCTTGATAAAGAATACGAGAACTACGAGGTGAAACATTTGCTTAAACTTATTACACCAACCACAATTATGTGGAAACTAAAAATCCATTAAAAACTAGGAAATATTATGAGTTCATTCTTGTTGATACATGATCCATTGAAGTGGAGCATAAGTTAAGTAGTGATTCAGATCCGAATAGTACTGCATATTCAAAATTTACCATTAAAAAGGTTCTCTCTCCATTTGAATGGCAAGTAGACCATTTGCATACCTCTATCAATCTTTCTGGAGAACACAAGCCTCAAACATTCAATTGGTTAGACTATAAAAATGCATGGTTTAACTTTTTATTTTTAAGGACAACCACTCATACCTAGTTTGTCAAATATAGTCCTGAATTTTCTAAAGCTATTATCCACAGATGGTTCTATGAGTGGTGGAATTGCTTTGGAGGAAATCAAAAGGTTATGCCCAAATCTTTTTTAGACAAATTTGGCCAGTTTCAAACTGAGCTAGGTATTTCTACGTTACGAAAACACATTAAATTGTGCAAATATTTTATACAAAAAAGAATTTCTTTTATTATTAGTTAGACTTTTTGTATTCATGAATTTGATAGGATCAAATATCTATCCAAAGAGATACTTATCAAAGGATGGTTTTTGGCTCCTAAAGTTGCCAAACTACAATCCTCTCCATCAGCAAAAGAGAAGAAGTCATCTTCTAAAAATAATTTAAAGAAAAGGCTTCAACAAGCTCTGTCAGATCTGGAAGAAGAAAAGACAAATGAAGAAGCAGTGTTGCAAGTGTTAGAAGAAGCTTCTTCACAAAGTGATGATAATGGAGATATGTTAAAGCCAAGGGCTTCAGCACAGTCTTACTTAGACCCATTTTATGATTAATTTAATTAAATAACTAATCCAGTAGAGGATATTAAAATCTGGAATTACTGACCTTCTAAATAGAGACTCAAAAGAGTTGGAATTATTTAAGAAGGTAAGAGATGAAACTCAAAGAGTTGGAATATCTCTTGGTTAATTATTTAATCATCAAAATTACTCAATGGGGACCAAAAGGATCTCACAACAGCAAAAAGATAAAGCATTATGCAGAAATAGTCAAAAGCAACCATTGCTTTTCAAAAAGCAAAAGCAGATGGCCAACAAACTTTAGCAAAAGAAAAAGAAGACACCTCAAAAGTAATTCTTTTCTCAAGCCAATCAGAGAAGAGCATCTCTTATCAATTATTACTTTTCTGTCTATTTAAGATGAAGATTATTTTCATTGTAAGGCATCAGAAAAATTTACTTAAAAATTTATCTTAGGCTCTAGCTTTTGTAAGGAATAAAGTTTTTGCTTCCGTAATGCATATGTAAATGACATCTTTGTTGTTAGTGCTTCCATCGTTATGTAAGCAGAGATTGGCTTCATTGATTTGGCGACCAGAATATTTGAGAATACTTGTGAAACAAATACATAGATCAAGAACTCTACTATTAGCAGGTACATTCAAAACAATTTTCCTTTTAAAGAAGTTGATCTCTTTCTTGAAGTTGTAGAAGCAAAGGATGTTGTTACTACTGATGATGTGACATTTGTATATGCTCTTATGGCAACTTCACAGTTGTAGCATTTGAAGTTTGCCAACAGCTACATGCATGTTTGATAATGAAATGCAGGGATTAACAGGTTATCATGCTTAATGCTATGATAGCCACATATTCTAGGTGTAACCATGCTGGTAATTCATTTAAAGTTTTTAATGGAATGAAGGAAAGAGATATAGTGTCATTGAACACCATGGTATCTGCTTTGGTAGAGAATGAACTGGATAATAAGGCTTTGATGCTTATATATGAGATGAAAAAGCTATGGGTTGCAATTGATGATATAACACTTACCATCCTACTTTATGCGGCATCAAATATCAGGGATAGGGAAATTGGTTAACATACCCATGCTTATCTTCTGAGGCACAATATTCAATTTGAATGGATGGAGAGTTAACTGGTAGACATGTATGCCAAATCTAATATGATTAGAGAAGAACAAGCAATATTCCAGTCAAACATCACATATGATAAGATCAAGCCACGTGTAATGCTATGATTGCTGTAAACACTTAAAATAGATTAATTGAACAATACTTTGTTGTCTTCAAGGAGATGCTTGAGCAGAATATGAAGTAAAATGTTGTGACCTTAGAATCAATCCTACCATAATGTAGCCAATCAAGAAGTATAGCAGTAGGAAAAAAACTACATTGTTTTGCAATTCGCAATTTGTTTGAGAACAATGTTTATGTTGTTTCTGCTTTGGTATACTTGTATTCGAAATCAGGAATCACTAATTATGCTGAAAGTGTTTCTAAAATCTCCTTAGAAGAACTCTGTGACATATACAAATATGAGTTTGGGATATATCCTTCATGTGATGGGTAGGAAAGCTCTAGCACAGTTTTACTCTTTGCTATAGAATAGTTTAGAACCAGATGTTGTTTTCTTTGTAGCACTCTTGTCTACTTGCAGCTACACTGGATTGGTTGATTCAGTCATCAGCAGTGCACTATTCTTGTGTGGTTGACATGTTAGGAAGATTTGGACACTTAGATGAAGCTCATAATTTTTCTAAATAGTTGGGTGTTGAGGGTAATGTCTTGATAATATGGGGATCACTTCTTGCTGCCTACAGAATGTGTATAAACTTTTAAGTAGGGAAAATTGTTTCCAGTAAACTGCTTTAATTAGAGGGGAGTGATGGAGTTTCTGGTTATCATGTTCTACTTCCAAATATATATGCAGAGGAAGGAAACTAGCAGTTTGTAGATAACGTCAAAAGAGGAATACGCAAAATGGGATTGTCAAAGGAGGTTGGGTGTAGTTGGATTGATACTTCTGGATATCCGTACTGTTTTGTATCTAAAGATAAGAAGCATCCTCAGTACTGCATGATATATGATATGTTGGGATATTTAACCATCAATATGATGGATGTTGGCTATCATAAACTTGAACTAATAGAAGAGGTGGATCTATGGCCTAGATAAATAAAAATCTATTTGTTCTCCCGCTATGCTATTGGTCTCTAACTATGTACCTATGTAACACCTCAAAATATTCTAAGGCAAGGGTCCAAGGAAGGGTTCAAGGATGGTGGAAGAGTCCACGGTCAGTGAACCCAACCTTAAACCCAAGCCATGTCAAAAATGTTCTAAGGCAAGGGTCAAAGGAAAGGTTTAAGGACGATGGAAGAGTCCACGGCCGATGAACCCGACCTTGAACCCAAGCCTTCAGAAAAATGTTCTAAGGCAAGGTTCTAAAGAAGGGTTCAAGGATGGTGGAAGAGTCCACGGCCGGTGAACCCATCCTTGAAGCCAAGCCTCGTGAAAAATATTCTGAGGCAAGGCTCTTAGGAAGGGTTCAAGGGCAGTGGAAGAGTCCATGGCTGGTGAACCCATCCTTGAACCCAAGCCTTGTGAAAAATATTCTAAGGCATGGTTCTAAGCAAAGGTTCAAGGACGATGGAAGAGTCCATGGCTAGTGAACCCAACCTTGAACCCAAGCCTTGTGGAAAATATTCTAAGTAAGGGTTCAAGGATGGTGGAAGAGTCCACAACCAGTGAACCCATCCTTGAACCCAAACCTTGTGAAAATTTTTTAAGGAATGGTTCAAGGATGGTGGAAGAGTCCACGGCCGGTGAACCCATCCTTGAAAGGTACCCGTCAGTTAACTTTTTCAAGGTTATATGGGCCATTTCCTATGCATCTTATACCTAAACTAAATCATTTTAATACTAATCCTTGACCCTGTATAAGTCTTTTTAAGTAAAAATACACCCATTCACTCCATTATTTCACAACACCCAAATCAAAACCACAAAGTTCATCTTCTACATAAAATTTCTCTCTCTAGATTTCAAAGAAGAAAAAGAGTAGAATTGGAGCTAGGGCTTGAAGAAACAAGGCCATTTCACTTAATTTCTTTGGAAAATCATAACTCAGGTATGGTAGGCCTTCATCATTGGATAATCTCCATCCAAGGAGTCCCTCCAAATTAAATTTCAAAACTTTTGATTTTCCCAAAGTTAGGGTCTGACTTCAATATTGTGGATTCTTCCCAAAAACGTTTTTAATACTTCATTTATGATGTATTTTGATTGAATTGATGATTTATTATTGATTTATGATCATTTCCCCCAAGAACCCATGAAATCCCTAATTTCCCAAATTTGGATATTATGATGTGATTTGTTTATTTTAGAAGCATGATATGAGATTATGCTTTCTATAGTTGGGTTACTTGAATCATGTTATCATTAATGTCTAATGTAGTAATTTTAGATGTGTTGATGGATTGTGTCCTTGAAGGGCAAAATATGTGAATTATGCATGACTATGAGATTTATGAATATGCTTTATGAACACTTTGAGAGTAAAGTGAATATGTTTATGATCTATTTATTGTGGTGTTGGATGATTATCATTATGTGCAAAATTATATATGATCATGGTATGAGGTGAGAGGTGTTCTAACAATATGACGTTTCTAGGGTTGAAGGACTATTATGACATAATAAATCTCGGAGCTACAATATGATTATGTTGGATTGAGTGTCAAGACATTCTTCCCTGATTATGAATTTAAGTCAAAACTTAATATGTAAATTGTGGGAATCAATGCTTAGCACTGAGTGGATATTGATATGAGATGGAAGCTCTTCCGTTTGTTGAGGTTGGGTTGTCCTAGTAGTAATCTCTTGGGATGGAGGCTCTTCTGTTAGTTCAGATTGGGTTTTCTAGTAGCAATCCCCTTATCCGACAACTATTTATGTGCCCTCATAGGTCTTTAGCTAGTGGATCCACCTAAGCTAAGAGTATGGTTCTACCTTAGGCAAGTAGGACAACCCCTTTTCGGTGTGGTGTAGACACCATATTCCATGTTAAGCTCAAATGATCTATGTCAGTTAAGGCTTATTCCTTAGTATGTTAATATGGACAAGCATATGATATATGTCCTTTAACTACTCAAGATTCTTTACTTAGTATGGGCAGGATTATGGGATCGTACTCATGCATTCTAAAAATCTTAACAGTCAAACTCAGATTCAGGTCCTTATTTTTCACAGACTAGATATTGCATTGCTCAACATACAAAACACCCAAAAATAGTAACCCAGAGTCAACCTTTATTTTTTTAATAGCTATGGCAGGTTTCTCACCACCTACTCCCCAAAAGAAATGACTTTGCCCTCGTAGTCGATACAGAACAATAAAACACATAGGGCTATGAGCAGGGGTCACACCTATGGCGCTCTAAGTATCGTCTTTGTATCAGCATTGGCACCCTTATCAATGGGTGCTCTCTCAGAACTCGGTACCTGATCAGGTTGGTCATCACTTATCAAGGCAAGTACTCCACTACCAGAAGCTCCAACTAAGGTTACATCTCGCTGTTATTGTTCAAGGGCTTCCTTTTCTCGAGCTTCCCTCTTTGATGCTCTACGAGCTCTATTTTCTTGCCTTCTTCCCTCTCTAGCTGGGTTAGTAGGGGTCTCCTCATCAAGTTCTCCAGTTTTGTGTTTTCTCTTACCAGACTTACTCGTGGGGAGTTCTCCCCAAATATCATCAATTGATTGAGTGGAGGGTGCCTGAGTTAGCATTTGCATTAAAGAATCTAGCATTATCGAAGTGGGTACCTATATTGGCTTTTCAACAAGTATAGTAATTAGAGTTCTCATCTCGGCCAACAGTTATTTAAACTCTTCAGTCTCTACTAACCTGCGGCTTGGCAGCGATCTTGGATAAGGTTTTCCAACCCATCCATTCTGTCTTTTAAGATAGCCAGCTCCTTCCACATCTCATCATTGATCTTTTTTTTTTTACAGCTAACACCTTTGTCTCTATTAGCTTGGGCATCCAGATTACTATTATGTCTACCAATATCCTAGTTTGGTGCTGATCTTCAACCAATTTCTCATAAAAAAAATCATACGAATGGTGATATAGGTACCTATAGCCTGTGCAGCAGAAGCTGCTAGTGGTGGTGCCTCTGTGGAAGGAAATGATGACTCCTTCTGCTCTGGGCCTCTGTCTACCTATGGGATCTCAACTAGGATATGAGGAACAATAGCTTAAGTACCCACAACAACAGACATAACGCAAAAGATATGGTTCATGACATCCTTGATTTTAGAAGCTTGGATGAGTCTGAATGCGTCACTCTATTTGTCAATCAGCCTGTTCTGGTGAATATCTGCTTGACAACACAATTTCCCTATCAAACAGGGAAATGGAAACCCAACTATCTCATTCAATACTCTACGAGCTCTATTTTGTTGCCTTCTTACCTCTCTGGCTGGGTTAGTAGGGGTCTTCTCATCAAGTTCTCCAGCTTTGTGTTTTCTTTTACCAGACTTACTCGTGAGGAGTTCTCCCCAAAGATCATCAATTTATTGAGTAGAGGGTGCCTGCGTTAGCATTTGCATTAAAGAATATGGCATTATCGGAGTGGGTACCTATATTGGCTTTTCAACGATTATAGTAATTAGAGTTCTCATCTCGGCCAACTGTTATTTAAACTCTTCAGTCTCTACTAACCTATGGCTTGGTAGCGATCTTGGATAAGGTTCTCCGACCCATCCATTCTGTCTTTAAAGATAGCCAGCTCCTTCCATATCTCATCTTTGATATCTTCTTTTGCAGCTAACACCTTCATCTCTATTAGCTTGGGCATCCAGATTACTATTGTGTCTACCAATGTCCTAGTTTGGCGCTAATCTGCAACCAATTTCTCATAAAAAATCATAGGAATAGTGATGTAGGTACCTATAGCCTGTGCGGCAGAAGCTGCTGGTGGTGGTGCCACTATGGAAGGAAATGATGACTCATCCTACTCTGGGCCTCTGTCTACCTGTGGGATCTCAACTAGGCATGAGGAACAACAACTTAATTACCCACAACAACAGACATAACACAAAAGATATGGTTCATGACATCCTTGATTTTAGAAACCTGGATGAGTACGAATGCGTCATTCTATCTGTCAATCAGCCTATTCGGGGGAATATCTGCTGGACTACACAATTTCCTAATCAAACAGGGAAATGGAAACCCAACTATCTCATTTAATACTCTGTCTCTCATAATAGTAGCTATGATCCGCCCCACATTTATCGAGTAAGCATCCATGAGGTAGGCTACCAAAGATGATAATGAGGGAGACAAGGTATTTTCATTACCTGTAGGTCTCAATTATGCACGAACAATAGCCCACCATGCCTTGGCTAGAAATGAAATTAAAGCTTCTGTGATAAGTGTTGGCATCGTGGTAACCCAAATTGTATTCTCCCCCTTTATAGCAATTTGCTTTGTAATCCAGTGTAAAACCTTCTCTCGAGAACTTTGAATCTCCATAGTAGTATCGCTGGTGACCTCATGACATTTGCCCTCAAAAAGGCCAAATGAAGCTAATACAGAGTATTCTGAGCCATGTAACATCCTGTTAATAGTGATCGTAGAGATATCGATTGATTTGCCCCGAACTATAACTAAATTGAGTGGACCCCAGGTAATGGCCATGGCTCTTTGTCCACATTTAGTAGTCTCTGTCTCTGTAGTAAAGGTCATCAGTATTAGCTGCATAAGATGAGTAAAACTCTCTATTCAGGTGGTAAGAGTATCCTCTAGGCGCATTGTTCATCCAATCGAATTGATGAAACTGAAACGTTTGATAAATGTTAGGAAATGCTTTAATGTCAGAAACCACCATTCTAGTCTCAGACATGATTACGCGACTCTTGAAACTACCATTCTTGGTCACAATACCCTTGTAGAAGAATTCTTCAGACCGGTTCATAGTCCACATGGAGTGGTAATAGGTAATTAGTTGCGGGATCTGGTTCAAGGGAGGTAACATACATCACCATAGTATCATCATCAGTGATCTCTACATCGTCATCTATAGTATCGGCCTCCTCTCGTACTCTAGCCCCAGCTTCTGCATTTACTGTAGGTGGACAGCTGTTTGCATCTTCCTGAGAACTTCTTTTAGATTCTGCACTACCCCTCGAGTTATCAGTAGACTGGCTACCTGAACCATCATTAGATTTACTACCTGATGTTGCAATGCTACCAAAAAGACTTCCTCCCTCTTCATACTGGGAGGAGTGTCCTGGAGAATGGCTATTTTTGTTTATGATCTGGTAGCTCTAGGTGAATGATCTTCAGGTGTGACATTTATTTTCACCTCAGAATTGCTAGAGTCAGAGTCTTCATGACCCTCTGATTGAGAAACAGTGAAGGACAAGGTTAGTTGCATTCTTTCTTCCATAAGGAATCGTAACTGAGAAATACAAAACTCATTAGTATCCAACACAGCAAATTGACACACTATCGGGTACTCAAACTTCCCTAGTATAGTTTCATCGTGATGCCTTGACTTAAGAATGTCGTCACCCAAACTATCATTGGGAAGGGACATGGAATCAAACAAATGACATAAATAAAATTACAGAAAAATAAAAATTTTACAACCTAAGTAAACTCGACGGGGGCTCTCACGGGCCGTGGTAAGTACCACAGTTCGTTAAACCCCACGTGGAGTTAATACAAATTAAGTGTGCAATAGGAGCCAGAGAGCTTTTGACAAAGTAATGTTCACAGACTATTTCACGACCCGTGTAGAGTACTACATTCTATTATACTACCTGTGAACTTTATCTAAGGGGTGGCTACACTCTAAATGTGGTCCGAAATTGGTTTCACGTCCCATGGTGGTTTCCATGGTCCATAAATCCTATTGTGGTCTTACATTTGGCCAGAGTTCTAGTCTTCTTCTTCCCTCATTCACTAAAATACATTGTTTTAAGCATCAATGAAAAATTCGACACACTGTTATAGACCCACACACAAGACAACTAAAAACTCCCAATTCAACTTAACCCACTACAAACTAATACTAGTTAAAGCATCTTATCACACAATCGTTCTAATTTTGACTAAATCTAAGAAATTCAGACCCACCTTCCTATAATATGAAACTGATGGTGAGTTAAAGAGGAAACTTACTTAGAACTTGGATGAAACTTTCGCTAAAAAGGAGGAATTAGTGGCCTTGACTTGAGATTCTTGTCAACTTAGGATTAGGCTGTCGATTAGCAGTTGAATTTAGGATGGATTGATGATGGGAAATGTTGCTATCCTTGTAAGAGCCATTATAGGAAGAAGAAAAGAGAGAACAAGCCAACCTTTGGCTCTTAAAGAACTGATATACGTTCAATTTCAATTTGCGTCATGCGTGGGTCGGGTTAGATACGGGTAGTACTGGGTTGGAAATGACAAACCGTGAAGTGTCCTGTAAAGGTCCTTACGGTCCGTGAATTGGTTTGTGACCCTAACATAGATACTACACTTACCTAACGCAGACGACGGACCATGAAGTTTCCTGTAAAGGGCATCACGATACGTAAACTGGTCCTTGACCGTGACTTGGAAACTATAATTCATACATAAGGTTCACAAGAGGCTAGACGGTCTGTTAAAGTGCTAGTGAAGGGCACCACAGTCCGTGAGACTGCTAGTGAAGAGCAATCCCCACCCTATTTCTGTACTTTTCAACCCATTCTCTCCTACACACATCAACACATAGTGAATCTATAAAAACAAAGAAAAATAAGGAAAAAGGGAACTCCTGTACACAGCAACACACAGTGACTCTATAAAAAGAAAGAAAAAATAGGAAAAAGGGAACATACCTACTAAAATTACATCTTGGGTTGCCTCCTAAGCAACGCACAATTTAACATCGCAGCACAATGCAGGTTACTTGATTACTTAGACTTCATCAAGTTTACATTTCTCAACAAACTTCACATCCTCTGGAACACTCATATATGCCTTGATTCGCTGGCCATTAGCTGTGAACTTATCGCCCTTATCATTAGCTCAACCACCAAACTAAAGCACTTGCGTTACCTTAAAAGGTCTAGACCATTTGGATCTCAACTTTCCTGGAAATAGACGAAGTCTGGAGTTGAAAAGTAACACCAAGTCACCAGGAGTGAAGGTTCTCTTTTCAATATGCTTGTCATGCTACAACTTCATCCTCTTCTTGTACGCTGCAAACCTCTCATAAGATCTCAAATGAAACTCATCCATCTCATTTATATGATCCAACCTCAAGTTTGCAGTTTCGTTCTAACTATGGTTTAGCTTCTTCAAAGCCCAGAGTGGTGTATGCTCAAGCTTAACCGGCAAATGACATGCCTTTCCAAAGACCAATTGATATGGATACATACCAATAGGCGTCTTGAAAGCTATCTTATATGCCCATAGAGCATCATAAAGCTTCTATGTCCAATCTGTCTTGTTGGCATTTACTTTTTTTGCCAAGATCGCTTTGATTTCCCTGTTAGACACAGTTACTTGTCCACTGTTCTGTGGATGATAAGGCTTTGAAACCTTGTTTTGTTTAACCCCATACTTGGTCAGAAGTGCACTGAACACCTTCTTGCAAAAGTGAGAACCACCATCATTGATAATAGCTCTGGATATGCCATACCTTGATAACATATTCTTCTTCAGCAAACTAGCTACACTTTTGCCATCATTCTAAGTCAAAGCAACGGCCTCAACCCATTTGGACACATAGTCCACTACAACTAATATATACTTCTGCCCACAAGAACTCACAAATGGGCCAATGAAATTGATGCCCCACACATCAAACAATTCCACCTCCAAAATTGGTGTCATGGGTAACTCATGGCGCCGAGAGATAGCTCCTTGCCACTAGCACACATCACAATTCATTCTACATTCGTTGCATCCTATTGAATTATGGGCCAGTAGTGCCCACACTAAAGTCTGTCCGAGCACCTCCATGATAACCACCTACCGGAGAGGAATGACAGGCTTCTAGAATGTTCAACATCTCAGCTTCAGTAACACATTGCCTAATTATGTTGTCAACACACACCCTATATGGATAAGGTTCATCCTAAAAGTACTTACCCACTTTATACAGGAACCTTTTCATTTGCTGATATGTCAGCCCCTCGGGCATCAAATCACTAATAAGATAGTTAGAATAATCAGCAAACCAAGTAATAAGATCAACAGTTGTGGCTAATACCTGCTCATCCAGAAATGAGTCATTTATTTCAAGCTCCAGTTCTTCCTTATTTTCAACCTCCAACCTAGATAGGTGATCAGATACTTGGTTCTCACACCCTCTCCTATCCTTAACTTTAAAGTCAAACTCTTGGAGAACCAACACCTATCTAATCAACCTTGGCTTGGCCTCTTTTTTAGCCATGAGTTATCTCAAAGATGCATGATCTGTATGAATGATCATTTTTGTGCCTAGTAAGTATGCTCTGAACTTCTCAAAGTCATACACTACAGCTAATAGTTCATGTTCCGTGACCGTGTAATTTCGCTGTGCTCCATTCAATAACATACTAGCATAGTAAATCAGATGGAACATTTTGTTTCTCTTCTGCCCCAATACAACTCCTAGAGCACTACCATTAGCATCACACATCACTTGAAATGGTTTGGCCCAATTTGGGCAAATAATCACCGGGGTAGAGATTAGCTTCTCCTTTAGGCATTCTAAAGGTATGAGACATGCGTCATCAAAAACAAATTTCACCTCCTTCTCCAAAAGCTTGCAGATGGGGTGTGTAATCTTAGAGATGTCCTTGATGAAACGCGTATATAACCCGTCGTGTCCTTAAAAGCTTTTAACACCCTTTACACATATTGGAAGAGATAACATTTCAATCACCTCAATCTTGGCTTTATCGACCTCCATCCCCTTCTATGATACATTGTGACTAAGAACTATGCCCTTCTTTACCATGAAATGGCACTTCTCCCAATTCAACACTAGGTTGGCCTGCTCACATATCTGTAGGGCCCTGCTAAGATTCAACAAACAATCATCAAAAGTATCACCTACTATAAAGAAATTGTCCATAAATACCTCCAGCGTGTCCTCCACCATGTCTGAGAAAATGGACATAATACACCTTTGGAATGTTGCTGGTACATTACATAGTCTAGATGGTATGTGTTTAAATGCAAATGTGCCATAATGACATGTGAAGGTGGTCTTTTCCTGATCTTTAGGAGTAATTGATAACTTGTTGTAGCCAAAGTATCCATCTAGGAAACAGTAGCACCCTTTACCTATCAACATGTCAAGCATCTGGTCCATGAAAGGCATTGGGAAGTGATCCCTCAATGTCCACTTGTTCAGCTTCCTGTAGTCTATGTACACTCGCCATTCCATGACCGTCTCTGTGAAACTAACTCATTCTTGGCATTTGCCACCACAGTCATACTGCCCTTTTTGGGCACACATTGCACTGGACTGACCCAGTGACTATCAAAAATAGGATAGACCACCCCAACATCTAACCAATTTATGATCTCTTTATTTACCACCTCTTACATAGGAGGGTTTAACCTCCACTGGTGTTTAATGCTTGGTTTGCAGTCCTCCTCGAGTTGAATCTTATGGATGCATATGCTTGAAGGTATTCCAATGATATCAGCAATGGTCAACCCAATAGCCCTTTTGTACCTTATCAACACTTTGATTATGTCCTAAACATGTTCATCATTCAATTCTGCAGCCAAAAGCACAGGTAAAGTGTTGTTAGCTCCTAAATTACATACCTTAGGTGATTGGGTAGCTGTTTCAGTTCCAACACCGGTGGCTCTTCAATGCATTGTTTTGCTGGAGGACTTGGCCTATTTTTCAAGTCCAGGTCCAATTTCTTTGGAGCGTAAGAGTGTACTCCCATACCCTACAAGGCATTCATGGTCTCTATATAGTCGGACCAGAAATCAACATTAATGTTCATCAGCACTGCATCTAAGGTTTCAACAGCCATCATCTCTTCGATGGATACTCTCATTCCTTTTTCATTAACCACCTCTATTGCAGATACCAAATTCATATCATGTGGCTACTTTATTGACCTGTAAATATTGAACTTTACTTCATCCTTATTGAGTCTGAACTTCAGCTCTCCTCTCTCAACATCTACCAAGGATCTTCCTGTTTCCAAAAATGGTCTTCCTTAAATGATGGGAACCTCAAAGTCCACTTTGCAATCCAAGATCACGAAATCAATTTAAAAGATGAAGGTGTCCACCTTAACAAGTACATCATAAAGGATTCTCACTGGCCGCTTTACTGATCTATCAACCATTATCAATCTCATTGATGTGGTTCTTTGAACTCCCCATCCCAATTTCTTATAGATGGCTAATGACATCAAGTTAATGCTGGCTCCTAGATCACACAAAGCCTTTTCAAACTTAAGTGACCTAATGGTGCATGGGATAATGAATGTACTTGGATATTCTTTCTTCTGAACCAAAGATTTTGTAGCAGTGGCGCTGCAATGATGAACAATGTTAGTAAAATCAAGACTTACTACTCTCTGCTTTGTAACCGAGTACTTCATGAACTTGGCATATCCTGGCATCCGTTCGAGATCTTCCACCAATGGTATTTTCACTGAAAGCTACTTCAGCATGGTGATAAATTTTGTAAACTTCCCATCTTCATCTTTCCTTTTTAGCCTTTAAGGGAAATGAGGAGGTGGTCTGGGAATCTGTTGTAAAGGCATGATTCCCTCGACCTCTTTCTCTTTTCCTCTCGCAGGTTGTGCTTTAGGCTGAGGATCCTCAAAGTCATCTACATGTCCAGCTTGATCCACTTCCTTGATAGCTTGCTCTAACACCCGTTCGCATTTAGTACATGCAGAAATAGGGTCATTAAGAACTTTACCACTCCTGGTGGTAATGGCCATGTAGTGCCCGTCCTTCTTAGGATTTTGGATGGTGTCACTTGGTAGTGACCCATTCTTCCTATGATTTAGTGAGGTTGCCTGCTGCCCCAAATACTGCTCAATTTGTTTAATGGAGGTGGTGTAAGATTCCACCAACTGAATCATGCTCAAGAAATCAACTCTCATTTCTTTTACCCCTCTATCAGTTGATTCAACTTTCTGGAGTACCTTTGCCATCATATCTTCCAGCTTATACTTGTTGGAACTACCACTTGCCTAGTCTCTATTACCTGGGGGCACATAAACAACACTGCAATCATTCCTATGCCCATATCTGTTCTGCCAATTTCCTTGATCTCTAGTTGCTGGCCTATCATATTGACCATCCCTATAATAATTCTAACCTGCCTTTCATGAGTTGCTCCTTGGTTACCCAAATACTTAGCTTCCTTATCTTGGTCAATGTCCTAATCCTCATATATGTTTGTTGTCCCATAGCATTTACCTTTCTAGACATGGCAACAATATGTTTTATGAGCAAATCTATTTGTGTCCTCATATGTGCCAAGTCTTACTCCCTTTCGTCTTCTCCCTTCCTCTATTTAGTTGAAAGCTCAAATGTGTACCCAAGCTCTCTTACCTCTGAATCTCTAGTGTACCATGCCCTGTTATTCTTCGATACCTCATCCAATAGTTGCATGATCTTTGAGATTGGGTTTCTCATGAATGATCCTCCACAAGCTGCATCAACAACAGGTTTAGTTACATAGTTTAAAGATCTATAAAAAGCTTGTTTTAGATGCCTCTCAGTAAGATCATGGTTAGGACATTTCTTCAACTTTTGGCTGAATCTCCACCAAGTGTCATATATTTCTTCTCTTGGTAGTTGCTTGTGTGTACTTATATCATCCTTCCTCTGCATTTCTTTTGATTTTGGTAAGAATCATTCTTGGAAGCTTCCTTTACCTCAGTCTAAGTTCTGACGGAGTCATCTGGCATCTCATTCAAGTAGCTAGTCGCCTCTCTAGTAAGAGACAATGGAAACAACCTCAACCTCATCGATTTTTGGTTAACTCCAAGAATCTCTTGTGACTTACAAATTGCCACAAAGTTCATCAAATGCTGATTTGCATCATTACCAGTTGCACCCCTAAACATACCTTTCCAATTCAACAATTGAATCACAATGTTGGTGATTGTGAACTTAACACCAGGAGGTAGTGCAAGTAACACTATAGCTCTATTGACTCCAACTCCATCCAAGTCCGCATCATCTTCTTCATACATCATGTGAGCTCGATGTTGAGCTCTACCCCTTGGGGCTATTGGTTGTCTCTAGTGAGGTTTTAATCCTTCCACACCTTTATTATCATCTACTTCCCTAGGCTAGTTTATTCCAGTATTATGCTGGATACCTCTTGCATCAGCAGCTTCAACTTCTCAGCCCATTCTTTACCTATGAGCCTCCATCTCTTGTGCATTAACTATCTTTCCAATAGGTCTTCGAAATTTAGGGTCGTAAGGAAGTAATGGTGCTCCTTTACTTCTATTGTTGGGCATGCACAATCGAACTCACCTGAAAGAGACACAAACACAAAACAAAACATAAAATTAGGAAATATAACTACAAATCAAATAGAAACTAGTAAAAAACTTCTGAATTAAAATTCCATGGCAGCGGTGCCAAAATTTGATACGTCCAAACTTACACTTCCAATAAGAAGTGAAAACAATCGATGTTAATTTACAGAACTCAACAAGAGTTGAGGTCGATCCCACAAAGAATTTCTTTATAGATAAGGTTTCACTGTCGCGTTTATTTGAATGTCGTTATTATCTACTAAACAAATAACAACGAAAAGTAAATTGGGTATGATTGAGGTGTCATAATTACAAACACTTGCAGTAAAAGTCCAAATTAACGACTATCAGATCATTTCATTGTAGAGTTGATTCAGTTGATTAAGAGAAACCAAGATTGTGTTAACCATAACATTAGTTTTAATGTTCTTCCGTAATTGAGTTTTAGGTGATTCAATGTTTACAAAATCATTGCATGTTAATTTCATGTAACACTTCTCAGTCTAATTAGATAAATTTCACTCATGTCTTGTCAGCCTTAGAGTGTTACTAACATTGACCCTCGCTTACAATGGTTTGAGGTTAAAGTTCTTTTCTCTCAAACTTAAACTTTAACTCAAATTCATTAGTTTAGTTCAGCTTTTTCCTAACTGATATTTTCTCTCAAACAAATACCAGATACAAGCTCAATCTAATGTGTACACTTATCATATTATACAGATAACGAAAGCTAAAACTATAGATTGTAACAATTGAATGCCTTTCACTCATTTTACGAAATTACAGTTAAAACTTCCTCATGGATCCCACAACCCCAGTTTTAGTGTTTAGCCACTCATGATTTCACATAAACAATCATCAATAAGGAATGAAAACATGTTAAAAAGGTACTTATAAATATCAGCAAATCAACAATCACTTCAATAATCTGTAAATTGGAAATCCAAACATCAAATTGAATTCAATATCCTAAATCGAAAATAACAAATTGAAGATAATCTAAACTACTTCGTCATTCAAGCTAAGATAACGTCCAGCATAAAAAATGACCTGATATATTTAAAATAAGTGTTTCAAAAAAAGACCTATTAGAAGTAGTACTGAACTGTCGGACCTTTTCACAGCCACGTCCACGACCTATCAAGGGCTTCATGGACCGTGAAGCTCTCTGTGGTCTTCCCTTAGAACTCTCCAACATTGGTCCTCAAAACTTGATCACTGTAATTTGTATCACAAACGTGACCATGGACCGTCATAGGGACCACAGCCCGCAAAGGTGTCCGTGGTCTTTACTTGGGCTTTCCCAAAAGTTGGTTCTTGAATGCCATCACACTAGAAACTACACCATGGGGGCAACCACAGTCCGTCTTGATCTTTATGGCCCGTAAAGGTGCCCTTGGTCTTAACTTGGCCCCCAAACACTTAGCAACTTATTTTAGCCTTTTCACTGTTTCCACACCATGACCTGAACCACGGTCTATATTGAGGACTACGGCCCGTGAGGTCATCTGTGGTCTTCACTTGGTCTAATCCACTTTCAGCACCTCTCAAGCCTTCACACTGGTTCAACTTCATGACCGGTACCACAGGTCGTGGCAAGGACTACGACCCGTTAAAGTGCCCGTGGTGTTGACTTGATCTTTTACAGAGCTTTTTCTTCATTTCTCCCCTTTTTCACTTTTCATTTGTTTCACCTGTACAACATAGCCAAACACATTATATCCACATAAATGCACTTGATTCTAGTATCAATTCTTAGTTTTCAAGCATCAAATGTGCCATGATTTTGCGGCGCATCAATGATATCTCGATATGCTCATGTCTTTCTTTCCCCTCTTATTCTTGCTTGAGTTATTAGTTCCTCATGATTTATTCTTTTGGATTTAGGGGTTCTAGTCATTTTCATGTTTCTATATGCATGCATGTTCATGAAAAACTTGATTTTTGATGTTATGATTTAGCTTGTAGTGATGCTCTGTGTTTTTGTGCATTTTGATGAGATTCGCTGTCATGAACCAAGGGTACCCCCTACACGTAACAAGGCCAACAATTCCCCTAAAGGAACCATGTAAGCAACTTAGCATCTCATCACATATGTAAACAACAATAAAGAGTAAAACACATTTTTCAAGTCCAAATAAGTTTTCAGAAAAGCAAAGCGGATGTCTAGACATTGTCTCATTTAGCCATCTATTACAATCGAAGCTTCAAAATAGGTTCATAACCCATACAATAGAAATCTGAAAGACAAATACAATGAAAGAAAAGGAACAACAAGACATCACTCATACTCGGATCCGTGAGGACTCACCACAAGTATGGACAATAGTCTGTCCAAGCTTGTATCAAAGAAAGATCACCTCTAACACCGGAACCTACACTTTGTAGATAAATGTAGAAGAAATATGGGTAAGTACAAAAATGCACTAAATATGATAGTCATGCACAAAACCATAAAAATATTCTAAAAAGGGACAATTTAGTTGAAGAGCATGCACTTAATCAAGTTTGAGAATCAACATGAAAACTTAGTATGAAAACATAAATCATGAACATATTCAATATATAAGTCATCACATCATAATAGAAACCTACTATGAATACCCTCAAAGCCTACTTGTGCCATGCATAAGTAAGATCCCATAATCCTACCTATGCTAAGTAAAGCTCCTTGAGCAACCATAGTTAATAATTCATCTTTTAATTACATTGGGAATAAGCCTTAACCAGCATAGACCATGTGAGCTTAACATGGAATCCGGTGTCATTCCCCACACCGAAAAGATGTGTCCTACTTCCCTAAGGTAGAACTAAATCTATTTGCTTTTAGGTGGAACCACTAGCTAAAGACCTATAGGGGCACATAGTAATGGGATAAGGAGATTGTTACTAGAAATCCACCCTTTCTAGCGAGGGAGCTTCCATCTCATGAGAAACTTTCTAGAAACCTGCCCTTTCTAGCGGGGGAGCTTCCATCTCTTATTCAATATCCACTCAGTGCTAAGCATTACTTTCCACAATTACATGGTTAGTATTGAATTGAATTTACATGCATGAAGAAGTGTCTTACCCTCCATCCAATAGATTAAATAGGTGAGAATAAACTTTCAACCTTAGAATCATCATATAGTGATAAGAACTTTCACATCATGATCATTATGTGTTTATGAGAATGAACTTTCAATTAACAAAATAACAAGATTACAATCATGTTCATAAAGTGTGTGTATATATATGAAGCCCACAATTTGGCATAAAGTCCATGTCTTGCCCTTGAGTCAAGGATCACATTCTTCCAACCACATCTAGGGTTACTTCATTAAACATGGATAATAAAATGATTAGAATAACTAAATTACAACAAGTACAATTCCATAGAATTCACCTTACTACAATTCACCCACATCACAAAGTCATAAATTAGGGATATGGTGATTTCATTGATCCATCGGAGAATTTATCATAAAACAACCATAAATCAGCAATTCAATCATAATATAAGTTTTACAAAGAATCCATGACTTGGAGTGAAAACCCTAGATTTTGGAGAATTTTCTACTTTGAAATTGAGAGTTTCATGTTCTTCTTCTTCTTCTTGGTTGTAGAGAGAGATTTTCTAGAGGGTTTAGTTTTGATTTGGGTAGTTTAGATTTATGAAGTGTTTTAGTTAGTTAATGGCTTAAAAAGTCTTATATAGGTCTAATAAAACAATATAAAATGACCCAACATTAAACTTAATTAAGAATTACCTAAGCTACCCATTCATTGGCCCAACATGGGCAGCATTGCAGGAATAACCCACGACCTAGAACCTACAATCCATGAATGGGTCTACTGGCCGTCCTGCAGGTCCGTAGGTCTATGGTCTACAGCTCCCCAACTGGGTCTTAACCTATGGAGGCCTACATATTGCGTCCACAGAGCGTGGCTTGACCCTCGAGGCATTGGTGCCATTCGTGGGTCACTTGCCTGGCAGCCTTCTAGGCCTTTTCCTTAAAGACCCATGGGGTGTCCTTGGGGTTTAGGCCTTGACATTTTAACTCTAAAACATGAATTTTTTTTGGTACTGGAAGGTACGTTCAAGGCTTTATGTCAAGCTTTAGCTAAGCCTATTAGTTTTATGTTAGACACTAGTTTAGTCAATCAATTTTTGAAATGTTACATTCGCATTTGGATTGTTAGTTCCAATCATACTCTACTCATGCTAGTTTGAGTCCCATTAGAGGATGAATATTTCTAAGGGGAAAATATTATAACACCTCAGAAATGAGAAAGGAAAAGTGTAGTTTTTGTAGTGATCCAATGGTCTACTAGAAAGACCTATAGGTCGTAGAAAACCTGCAGGCCATAGGAAGGGAACCGTGAAATTGGGGTTGAGTTTTTGGAATTTCAAGTTTTTAAAGTATGATCTATGAAAGAATAGGAAGAGTCATAGGAAATTGGACGAGTCATAGATGGGTTCTGTAGGGGTAATCCAGATTTAGTAAAATTTTAGGTTAAAAAGAGGGGGTCTATAGATGGGATCTACAGATCGTAGAGGGTTTGACGGTCCATAGATTTGAGTTACAGGAAATTGGCCAAATTAAGGCCTAAGTAACTCGACCTACGGTTGATCAGTACGATTCGTAAGAATTTTTACAACCTATAGGTTCATTCCGTACGGTCCTTTGACAGTTATTTATTAAGTATATTTAGGTCTTTTCTTATACATTTACTATGTCATTTTGACCCAAAATTAGAAGTCCTATACCTACACTTTTATTCCTAAATAAACTAAAACCATTTCATTCTCTCAAATCCCCAATTCCCATATACATTCATCCTCTCCAAATTCTCTCAATATCATGGAAGAGCACCAAGGGTTTAAAGATTCAAGTGTTCTTTTTCTTGCATTGCTTTTGGGCTTAGATCTTCAAGGTATGTGGAAATTAATCAATGGGTTCTATGTACCCATTGAGTCCCAAAGATATCAATTCTTCAAATTAAATTTCATCAAAATTTATTAGGTTTTAATCCAATTTTCCATGGATATACATTGTTATGATTAAATTGTTTGATTTTTATCTTCTTATGATTGATTTGATTCAGTTACATGACGTCCAATTAATTTCATATCGACCCATGCATTGTTTATGATTTCGACTATGGATTTATTAAGATGTGAGTTTATGAAGGGATGTTATGAATATATCAACGGAGAAGGGTCTAAAATTCCCCTCAATTATTAGAATTGGTACAAAACTACCCTCTATCCATTTATCGGCCCTAAAATACCCCTGACGTCCATCTTTCGGCTCAAAAATACCCTCGATGTTAAGTATTTGACTCATATTTGCCCTTTCTCTAATAGCTCCCTTAAAGTAAAATTATTAAATATTTATTTATTATATTGCTAAATGTGAGTGGTCCAAATTCAAATCCTTCCCAAATAAATAATAAAAATTATATTTTAAAAAATAATTTTTATTATAAAACTACTTATGATTTATATTTTGACCCGATAGACTTGAAAATAATAATAAAAAATAATTAATTTTATGATATCTTCCTATTGACCTATTTTAAATCAACCCCAATTTATTATAACGTAACTCAAGTCATAAATGGGGATCCAACTAAAATCCATACTTACCCCGACTGATTGTTCATCAATTAAATTAATATTTTCATTAATATAACATTTCCTCTAAATTATCCAAATGTGTTGTTCATTTTCTCTTTTATTTATTTTTTTAATCTCTTATTGTTAATTAGGATATCCGGGACTCAAACTTGAAATGAACTCACATATCAATGTTCTTTTAATTAGTGTTGTTTTCATGATGGGATGAGGGTGGGGATAAGAGAAATGATTATTTTTATTCTTTTATTTTTAATTTTGGGTACACAAAAAAGAAAAAAATCATCTATATTTGCTTAATTAAGTCATCTTTTATTGAACTAATTATTTCTATATGAATGCATCATTATTTTACTCCTTTTTTCTCTCTTGTTTGTCATAAATTTTTTTAAAAAAACTAAAATGGTGAACAACATTCAAATAGAAAATAAAAAACTAGAAGAGATAGAAAGTGAAGTGCCAGGGAGGGAGGACTGAAGAGAGTAGATGTCTAACCTTTTTGTAATTTTAAATTTACTATGAAATTTAAAATCAAGTCAATCAGGTGAGTTTATATATTAAGTAATTTCATATTATTTTAACGGAAAGGGCCTTAAATTCCCTTAAACCATGAGATTTGGTACAATATTACCCTCCATCAACCTAATGAGTATGATCCGTTAAACATAAGTGTATTTTTGAGTCGAAAGGTGGACGTTCGATTTATCAATTATGATTTATGAAAGCTTATGCATGATTTATGAAAAGATGTTTTATTATCTAAAGATTTTATTTAAGATGAGCATCAATGAAATTGTGAAAGGTTTTCTCTTATATAAGGAATCATGATTTGGTTAAAGGTTTTCTCACACAGGCATGATTCATGATTTAAGGAACTACTCTATGATGTTTTAAGATTGGATTAGTAACTTAACTATAGTTTCCCATGTATGATGATATGTTATGAATATGATTATTTCTTTGGGATGTTACAAGCACTGAGAGGATATTGAGATGGAGACTCTTCTATTTGTAGAGACCGGGTCTTAGTAGTAATTGTGTCGTCTCTAACTATGTGGCCCCGTAGGATTGTCTTTGAAAGACATAGCTAGGGGATCCACATAAGTTAGAAGTTCATAGTCCTTACCTTGGAAAGTATGATATCTCATTTTGGTGTGGGAGCAGGACACCAAATTCAATGTTATACCTCACATGGTCTAAGTCGAATAACGATAAATATCTACAAAAGAAACTAAGTTTCTTTTAAAGGTTTTATGAACTTTTCATTACGACTTTAAGATGCATTTACCATATCTATAATTCTTGATTCTTCTTTAAAGGATTTAACATTTTTTTAGTTTTGTCATGCATATGGCGTTTTCTTTACATCCTCTAGGGATCATATTTTACGTTTTGAGCATATCATTCATACTTAGTCTATGGAATGTACTAATGCATACTTGTGGCTACATTGTTTCCAAATGTAGGGTACGATGATCTTCCTCCTCCCACTCATGGCTAAGTTGCTTGATTGCTCGCTGAAGACTTGGTGAGTCCTCACTACAAAAACCCTTGAATTTCCAACAAAATTATTTGTTGGTAAATTGATTAAATTGATTGGCAAATGATTTTTCCAACCGAATACAAACTAATGTTAATCAATTGCTAAAAATCTCATTGGTAAATTTTACTAACTCATTTAAGTTAATTGGTAATATTACTAACTAAAAATCAATTGGAAAACACATAAGACATTTGTTGGTTATTGTCGAAACATGGCCCAAGAATTCTGTTAGTAAATATATCAACCAATTTTCTGTTGGCATATTGTTGGTAAGTTTACTAACACAGAGAAAAAAAGATAGTAAATTTGGTACTTCATTATTCACTTTTGTTAGGGACATGTTGGCAAAAATAGTAAATAAAATATAAAATATTTTTAGTATTTTGTTAGCAATTATCCAACAAATAACAACTTGGTTGGTAAGTTCCATAGTAATTTCACCAAAATACATTGGTAATCAGTTAGAAATTTCAATGTTCAAAAAAAATGTGTTGGTATTTCGTTGGTAAATTACCAACGAATTTAAATCCATTAGTAAGTATGACTACCTACTTTTGTAACTTACGTTATTAATTAGTTAGTATTTTGGAAACACAAAAAAAATCATTAGCAATTCATTAGGAAGTTTACTAACTGATTGTTATATTGTTGGTAATATTTATCATTTATGTTCGATATTCGTTCAGTGATTGATTGGTAATATATATTGATATTATTGACTAATGATACTTCGATAGTAAAATTTCACTTTATATGTTTACATCAATAAACAACTTTTACGAATTTAAGAGCCCAGAAACATAATAAATACCGTGATTCATTGACCAGTTATAACTTGAAAAAAGCAATGCAAATCCTAACATAAAGAGCTCAAAATAAATCAAAATACGGAAACAAACAATGAAAAATCTACCTAACATAGTTTGGAAATTTTAAATGACCCATATTGTTATTTGATGATGATTCATGTCTAAGCTAATGTGGTGTACTAGAGGGTGGTGTACCACGGGGTGGTTTAGGTAGGCCAGCTATGAGGATGGTCAAACGTTCTTGGAGAATCTTATTAACATGATCTTGCATTTCTAGCTGCATTTTGTGTTTCATTTCTTCACGCAATTTTTCTCTCATCTCATGCATCATCTCCTCCTTCATTTCTTGAACGTACTCGTTCACTTGAGCATCAAAATCACATTCTTGAGATTAGTAGTTGAAGCGGTGATGAACAAATGTTCTCATAGAAAATTTCTTGAGAACCAAAACCATATATGCATTCCCTCTTAACCCCACCCACTTCATCCATGTAAGCATTTGAAAAATCAATTGTGGGAGACTCGCCATATTCATCTACAAGCTTAGATGTAGACGTGATCTTGGACATTACATCATCCTGGAAAAACAAAAAAAAATATGATATTACATGAAGAAAAAATGACTAGATTATAATGATACAACACAATTGATATTAGTCGACAATCTTTGTCCCTGACAGTACCACCTCCACCACACTTATCATTTCTACATCTGCAGTTAGTATTTATTTTGATAGATTACATGTCGATCGATATCAGTATAAAAAATAGCCTTCCTGGACCTATTATTTTTGTCAAAATTAGTATTTATCTAAACATGATAGAGAAACTTAGGATTCTCAAAACCAGGAGGTTGATTCACAAAAATCTCTTCTTCAATGAAACCATTTAGGAAAGTAGTTTTTACATCCATTTGAAATAATTTAAAACCTTTATGGGCAGCAAAAGCTAGAAGTAAACGAATAGATTCTTACCTTGCTAGAGGAGCAAACGTTTCATCATAGTCCACTACTTCTTGTTGAGAGTAACCTTGAGCCACTAATCGGGCTTTGTTTTGGATCACTTCTCCAGATTCAGGTAGTTTATTTCTGTGAACCCATTTGGTTCCAATAATAGACTTGTCATCAGGTTTAGGAACTAGTGTCCAAACCTAATTTTTGTTGAACTGATCTAGTTCCTCTTTCATTGCCTTGATCCAATGTTCATCTAAGACAGACTCTTTCGGTTTCTTTGGTTCTAATAGAGAGATGTGTGTAACCTATGTCTCATTTCTTCTTGATGCTTGAGTCTTCATACCTTCATATGGATTTCAAATAATAAATTTCCTTGGGTAGTCTGGTTCTCTTCGCCATTCATTTGGAACTGATTCTACTAAAGGACCGATGGAAGGCTTTTTTGAGTTGATATAAAGAGTTGACTCCTTCATCGTCAGTATAAATTCTTATCTCAACTGATTTATTAGAGTCACCAAAAACAACACGAATAGATTCTTCAATATGTAAAGTACGCTAATTAAAAACTCAATATGATCTACTAGAGTTTAAGTAACTAAGAATTCTACCTTCGTCACTTCGTGCATCAAACTTACAAATATTTTCTTTGCAATTGTTATGAACAAAACATTTTTACCCAAATAGATGAAATCAACAAATGCTAGGTCTCTTACCATTCCACAATTCATAAAAGGTGTCTTTTTCATGATGGACCGATTAAGCATTGATTCAGAACATGACAAGTTGTACTTATGGCATCTACCAAAAAAGTTGTGTGGAAGAGAGTGCTCAATGATCTTTGTTCTTTGCATGTCTTGTAATGTCCTGTTATTTTGTTCTACAACTCCATTTTGTTGAGGTGATCAAGGTGAGGAGAAGTTATGAGTGTAGCATTTTTCATTGCATAACTTTTCGAATAAATTGTTTTCAAATTCTCCGCCATAGTACTTCTTATAGATGAGATATAATAGCCGTTATTTTTTTAAAATTTATGAAAAAAAACTCAAAATTTTTTATGGTATCATCCTTCTGAGATAAAAACATAGCCCTAGTAAAACGAGAATAATTATGAACTATTACAAATACGTACTGTTTACCTGCGTTGTTTGAAATTCTGCTGGGTCCAAATAAGTCCATGTGTAAGAGCTGTAGAGGTTTATTTGTGGAGACAATTTTCTTGCCAGAGAATGAGTTTCTTGTTTTCTTAACTATTTGGCATGTGTTGTAGATGTGATCTTTTGAATAATCATACTTAGGTAATCCAATTGCATGCTCATTTTTAGCTAGTTTCTCCATTAGTCGCATGCTTGCATGACCAAGTTTCTTGTGCCAAATCTAGGGATCATTAGTCTTTGAAGCTAGGCATATATGTTCTCCATTGGTTTTTATAGAGTCAAGAAGGTCTACATTCTTTTCTCTACTTCTTTGTAGAAGATTGTTTCCAGAAGATTCATTTATCCAGCATCGATTCTTTTGAAATTGGAACTCCAAATTTTAGTCACATACTTGACTTATACTAAATAAATTGTACTTGAGTCCTATCACTAGATAAATATTTGAGATTGTGTAGGAATCATTGAATGTGATTGTACCAATATCAATTACCGTTGCTTTTGAGTTATCATTAAAACAAATGTTTCCTCCATTATATCCAGCAACAAATTTGAACAGATTTTTATCTCCTGTCATGTGATTCGAACACCCGCTATCTTGATACCATTTTCCTTTCTGCTCATACGGTGTTCCTGCAAAGAAAAATTATGATCTCCTTTTAGGTACCCAAACCTTTTTAGGTCCTTTGAGGTTAGAGTTATCTGGAGTTCATTTGGGTCTCCAAACCCATTTAGATGAGTTATGATTTTGAAACCTTCAGTTTTATGACAGGTGTCCAAACTTCCCACAATAATGACAAGATTTAGGAATATCTTTTTCTGAAAGAGAGTTGTTACTGTTAGTTTTTGAATAAGTTGACTTATAGGACTGATTGCAACTAAAGTAATTTCCATTTGAAGAATTTTTGCTGTTAGAAACCTTTTTAGAGTAATTTATGGAAGAATTAACTTTGTTTTAGGAATTCTCAAGAGTTGTTTTTGATTCGTGAATTTCTTCATAAAGAAGATCCTTTCAATTTCACTTACTTCCAATTTTATTCCCAAATTTACTTTTTCAGTTTGAAGATTTTGAAAGTCAGAAAAAATTCAATAAAGGTCTCTCACATCACGATCTAGCAGATTTTTCAAATCATTACAATTGTTACATACCTCAGTGCTTGATTCTCCAACAACCATGAAGCATATATTTCCAATTTCTTCATGTTCAATTTTAGAGTTGTCCTCATCACTCCAGTTGATTAGTGGTTTGTTCTTTTGATATCCTCTGGAGTAATTTTTCTTTGCACATGATTCGTCCTGATACTGCGTCTTATCCGCTTTTCCCTGGGACTATCAATATACCATATAGCTGATAGGGTATTCACTAGCTATGTGACCATATTTTCCACATTCATAGAATTTTCCATCATTTCTTGATTGATCAGTAATATACTTTCCCTTTCAAATATTTCTTCCCCTTCTGTTACTTTTGGATTTCCTGAAATACTCCATGACTGATCTGGTAAATAATGCAATTTTCTCTTCTGTTGGTTCTTCTTCTCTTTTGTTTTCCTGACTAGCTTTAAACACCATAGTTTTCTTTCTGGATTCTTCTTGGCCTTTTTTTTTTTGTTAAGATGAGTTTTCTCAAAAGTTATAATATCTCCTCTTACCTCATCATATATTAGAGTGTTTAAATTCATGCTTTCGAGAGAAACAATGTTGACATGCCATTAAGGTGGTATGCTTCGAAGAACTCTTCTTATATGTTCTATGGGAGGATTTATATTTCTGCAAGCTTTTAGTTCTCCAATGATCTTACATAGTCGTGCAAAAATGCTTTCAATTTTCTCTTGTCTGTTCATTTGAAAGAGATCGTATTGGTATACTAGCATGTTGATGATGGTTTCTTTAACTTTATCAGTTCGTTCATAGGTAACCTCCAATTTATTCCACATTTCTTTGGCAGTGTCACGGCAAGATATATTTTCATATTCCTCGCCACTGATAGAGTTATGTAGAACATTTTTTCTTTGGAGTTTATTTGAGTAACTTCCATTTGTTCGTTTGTGTAGTTCCCAAAACTTAGAGTAGTGGAGGATTGACTTTCTTCTTAATTTTCATGATAGAAATAGGAATATCACCAAGCTTGATAACTCTCCAAACCTACACATCATAAGATTTTATGAAGGTTTCAATTATCACTTTCCAATGAGAAAAGTGTTTCCCATTAAAGTAAGGAGGTCTTGTTTGAGAGGTTCCTTCTTGAAATAGTGTGCCCATGATTTGTTGTACCATGATCTTTTTCTTATTTGTTAGACAGATTTGTGTTAGACAAGGCTCTCATACCAATTGAAAATTCAAGAGGGGGTGGGGGGGTGAATTTTTTTTTTCTTTCTTTGTGAGCAGTTGACCTAAGGAGTTCCTTAGTCGACTATTGTTTGCAGAGAAGTATAATTGAAAGTTGGAAAGTAAACTTGGCAAAAATTGTTTTTATACATGTTAGGATCCAAAATGGATCTTACGTCCAGACCCCTTGGGTTTCAAGGGTTTCTCTTTAAGCCTGTGTAACCGTTGGTGTGAGTACAAAGATAAGAGTAGTTTCACTATTTACACTCAATATATTTTTACTGTTTTGATTTGATACAACGCCTTACCAACAATGTTTATCTCTTCTCTCGTTTTTGTTTACAAAGTTGAACTAGGCAATACAATGCTTGTTAAAAGTAAAGTAGAGAATATGAGATGATTCAGACTTGTACATTTTTTCCTCTTACAATTGCGCTCTCTTTTATAGTGTTTGGAGTCTTGAATCTTTCCTTTGAAGAGATAGCAACCCAAGAGATTTGATCCTTGGAAAAGAAGGCAAGGGATCCTTATTTTCCAAGAGTAATGCTTAAGGCGAATCTCTAGTTTCCAAGTAGACTTATCCTTGATTCTCTTGTGATATTTAACTTCCTTGATTGAGTGTTTATTGTGATGTGGCCGTTGACATCTTGAAGTTTGTTTATTGAATGTTGATTGAGATGTAGCCGTTGTGACCATCCCTATTTACCTTTGTATCAATTGTTTTAATTTATTTTCTTATCTTTATTTCAGCCATTTGATATCTTCCTTGATTTGTGCCTTTTGTGATCTTCCTTTATTTGTACTTTTTGAGATTCTTCGTTTAGACAGTTCCTTGAGTTAAGATCCTTGATTGACTATCTTCAATTTGCCCTTAATAAGATTTATCTGATTTTTGATTGATGGGGGATCTTAATTTACATTATGCCTTTATTCTTCATTCATTCCTTTCTAATGACGAGTTTGTCGTACAAGAAGAAGTGGTTTGTCATTAAAACTTTGCACTAATAAAATTCTCTTCAAGAAGTCAAACCAACTTCTCATTACAATTCTCACAAATTATCTCAAGAAGTCAAACCTATTTCTTGTTACAAATCTAGGAATTATTACAACTCAATATAAACCTAGAAAAAGTCAACAATGTCTAATAACCCTAGACTTTAATTAATTGGACTTTAACATTCAATCATTCAGACTCAAACACAACTCATCGACCTAGTTCCAGTTTTACTGTGACGAAGCCTTCTGGTTTTTCTCCAACGGATATTTCTCTCAAGAGGATGAATTTCGTGAATATTCAATAGGTATCACTCTGTCTTTGCTGGAAAATTCTCTCAATTTGTGTTTATGCATATACAACTTTTTTTTTTTGGGCTTGATCCTTTATAGAGTTTTATTTGTCTTTAACGACTTCTACGTGGAAAGGAAATTGCTTCACTACAAAACTAATTCTTTTCTTCTCAAAATTGTTTACCACTTCCCTTTTCTTCCAAGAACTTATTTATATTTACTCCCTTCCTTCTTCGACTTGGATTGCTGCTTTGAAACAGGTTTTTCCTATTATGTATCTGAATAAGCGAACCCTTCCCGGCTTTTTTATTTTATGTTTGATATGTGTTATGTGAATATGGTTCATGTTGTCATCATCAAAAGTATTTTGAGAAATTCATTATTTATCAATTTCCCCCTTTTTGATGACGAAAAATACACACTTCTTGCACCTATGTCAAAAAACAAAATACCTCCCCCTTTTGACATATTGAAAAGAAGGAATAAAGATCATAACAACAAGTGATTATAACACAACTCATAGCTAAAAGGGCAACACATAGGCAAAACAACAGGCAATGAACAACATATGAGGATATTAGCCATCAAAATGCAATACATAAGACAATAAAACAAAGACAGGTACTCATGAAAAACATGATGCTCTAGATGTTAAGCGCATAGAGACTCAACATAATACCCAAAAAGAAACAAACCATAGTAGCATACGAGGTTGTCTTTAAATAAGCCAAAAGGAAATTTTAGGAGGTACAAAGAGGTAGGTCTATGGGTTGCGAGAGATGGCTAGCAGTTGAAACTGTTGGAAAACTATACGCACAATGGAAGAATGCAAGAATCATACAACTTACATGAATAAAAGACAACTCATAGTTTATGATAGAAAAAGTGCAATCATGTTAGAGCCATAAACTTTTGAAAATTTAATTTAAGAATTATCTCTTGAAGCGTGAGAAGATACCTTCAAGTGAATCCACAAGCTAGTCGACAAGCTAGAACCTTCAACTGAATCCACAAGCTAATCCACAAATTGTACCACAGTTCAGTAGTCTTCTACACTGATCCGAAGTTCACTTCCAAACTCTCTGAATAGTTTGGTGGACAAGTATCGTACATAAAACATCTCTTTCTTCAAGGGGTAGAAGAATCCATATTTATTAAGATTTCTTCGTAGTCTAGGGAGGAGAAGAAACACACAATCTTTCTTTAGAATAAAAAAGACATGTACTTCTCCCTTTCCTTAGAATAGGAAAAGATATATACATTTATATTTTCTTAAAATAGAAAAAGGCATGTACTTGTCCCTTTCCTTAGAATAGAGAAAGACACATACTTATCCCTTTCCTTTGAATAGAGAAAGAAACATACTTCTCTCTTTTCCCCTTAGATAGATTCCTAGTTAAATATGGACATGGTAGGGACCACAAAATTATTTACTGAGGCTTCCTATCATATCATATATATATATATATATATATAAAAGAGAACATTAGGCCCACCTACGTGTGTATATATATATATATATATAAAGAGAACCTTAGGCCCACTTACGTGGCACCACCACAAACCAGAATCTCCTTTTAATTTATTTATTTAAAAAACTAGTCTTCCCCTTTCATGAAAAGTTGTGGAATTTATGAAAAGTTGTGACTTTTATAAAAAGTTGCGACTTTAATGAAGAGCTGCGAATTTTATGAAATGTTGCAACTTTTATGAGACCTTTCTGAAGGGTTGAAACTTTTCTAAATAGTTGTAACATTTCAATAAGACACAATAAACATTTGTTCACCCTATCCTTTGTTCTCTATAAATAGAAGGATTTCCTCTCATTCTAAAACAACAAAAATTCTGAGCCTCCTCCTCCTCTTCTTCTCTTTCTTCTTCTTCTTCTTCACAACTAAATATTTGTGTACTTTGCCGATGTTGAGTGGCTCCCTGACACCATTGCTTATGATAAAAATCCTGGTATGTATGTTAACAGTCAATAATTTATGCTTATGCTATTAATGATAAATGATAAGATGTCATAATTTTCATTTTCCTTTACATTATTTATGTTTGTTATTATGTAATCTTGTATGTCAGATAATATAGTTTTATTATGAAATACTGATGGGTTTTAAGTATTATTTTATAAATTCAATGATATTAAATTCCCGCGCGAAGCGTTGATAATTTTACTAGTTATGTAAATAATTCTGAATAATTAATTTGAATTATTCTTACCATAACAAATTACAAATCATTACACTAGAAATGCGTAATTCCACTTCTCTATTTATATTTTGAAATTCCCTATTAAACACTTATGTATTTCTCCATGTTAAGATTATAGATATTAATCAATAAATTAAATTACTAACGAATTTAATTCAATGATCAATTTCCTTTAGAGCATTGCTTAACTTATTTCATGTGTCAGATTCATAATCAACTTGTGAGGCTTGACATGATGAAAACTTATAAGCTTCTTAAAAAGACATATCATTAGTCTCTATGTTGAGACATTGACTCTGTCAACTAAATTATTATTTCACCAATATATATTATCATCATCAAATCTTCCATGCATATTGGCCCATCTTAGAATCTCGCCTTTTAATAAATCAAAATAATAATAAACATATACAGATCATACTTGTTATATTAGAATTAAGAATATTAGTACATTTAATAGTTTAGCGAATATGCTTCTATCAGTTAGACTAAACAAACTATATCAACTCGGTCCCGTTCAATACATACTAAATGCACTAGCACAAGAAGTTGGAAATATGTCATTCCCACAATCAAGATAAACTATATATAATCTTGTACTACAATCGTACCGATGGCATGTACATTACCCATCTTAGATTGTGAACAAAATACTTTATAGTTATAAGACCTAATGATTTAATCCTCTATGTATAAGCTAAAACTCTATACACTAAATCATATATTATATAAGTAAACAGACACCATAAATGACTATATGATTTATTAAAAATGAATAAATAATTATTCAATAATAAATACTATATCTTAACACATTGTTAATAGTATATATCCCTAATAATGTCCCACTTCGACTGTTAACAATGCAATTACAACTTTCACATATATTCCTTTTCTTTTTCTTATCAAAAGGATCTTAGTAAGATATTTTCTTTTGCAACTTCTTCTAGTAGTGCTTCGTCATTACTACTCAATTTTGTATTAGTTGTTTAGAGCACCTATCATGATACCCTTCAATAGCTTACTTCTTTTCAGGAGTTCTATCATGAAAGTTCTCTTAAAGCTACAAAACCAATCAATCTTCGTTATGATTCTCCCACTATGACTATGTACTATTAGGATAGTCACACTTTCATGTTCTTGAGTCTTAATATTTTCCTCTAAATCTTTTGGAATTGAAATATTGACAACTTTTTCATGTAGTGTTCTTTAATTTGCCTAACATCACTCCCACTACTTAAGGTAGTAGTTTTCTTATGTCTAGTAATGCTTCTCCCACTACTTAAATGCAATGGAACTTCAATTCTGACATACCGATTAGATGTCGTTGAGAGTCTGAATTTACAATTGACTCATTTGTTACTTTTTTGTTCAGTTCCTTTAAAACTAGTTTACTTCTAGAAACATGGATTGCTAAATGGTCATTTTCTAGAAATGTAACAGTTGTCTTAACAATTGTGTTTTTTCTTTAGGACAGTAAAATAAATCTTCGTTCATTCTTTTTGGATATCCAATTAACACACACATTTCATTCCTGATTTAAAATGAATTGAATTCAAATGTGACATGTAGTTCTTAGAACATATCCCAAAAGAAACAAAAAAAAACAATGAAATAAGCCAATCATTAATCTTATCATCTTCATAAGAGTCTATTTCTTTTCTCTTTTACACCAATCGATTATAGAGTGTCTTGTGTAGATAATTGAAATGCAATTATTCTATTAGATAAGTGACTCATCAGCTATGCAGATAGGTATACAATCAGATTGTAGTGACTTTATATATTTTACATGATGCTATTTTCATTTGTCTTAAAATATTTTGAGTTTATCAAGATATTCAGACTTACAAAACATCAAAAATATATATTCATATCATGAGTAACTTTCTGAAAATCTCAGAATACTCAAATTCACCTCTTGCCTGAATGATCATTTACCACACAAATTAGAATAGATTAATTATAATATATCACTACCTTTATTTTAATTTTAAGAGTAAAGGTATCTTAGTAATTTTTCTATCTAAACATGACTCACACGTTGGTAGCAACTTCACTTTAAATGAACTGTTATGTCCATTCTTTAACCAACCTCATAGTTTTATACAAACTAAACTACGTAGACACTAGTGTATAGATAACTTTCATTCAATTTAAAAGATATTTTCTGTTATGTTACATATTAATATAGTTTAATTTATGAGAGATAATGCTAATAAAAAATTCATACATCAATATACCTTAAGAGATAAATATTTATCACACTCAACAATAGGAGAGTTACAAGAAAAATATATTAAGTATACATCTCTTAGCTAGTTATAAACCGAAAATAATGTATTCTAACATAATGTGCATATACAATGAACTCTTTGAATTAATGTTTTATCTTTATCGAAAGAAACTCTTGAGTAGTACTAAATGGGTCTGTAAAGTCTATTGAGAATTTGAGATATAATACATTAAATAGATCATAAAATGCCGAATAATTCTAAATTATAAAATTCAGTGCTCATTTTATACATATATATCTATGCACCTTGAATAGCCAATCGACGGGATTGCAGAATGACAAATTATTCACTCCATAAACATATACAGATCTAACTCAGATGGAAAGTCTACTCTTAGTTTAAATCAAATGAAAATCAGCTTTGTTACACTAATTCAATCATATATTACTCAGTTTAGGAGAGTTGTATAGATTATCAAAACTAACGATTCAATACATAGTGACTTGTATTAATTTCATCCGATATGGAGGAAGGTCTAAGCCACCACTTGAAACTAATACTTCACTACTATTTAATTTTGGTAATGAGGGGAGGAACCCCTATAACAAAATATGACCAAAATTTTTTTTAATAATCAAAAAAGAAATATTTCTTTCAGGTCCTTCTTAAGAATCTACCAAATTTCAAATCAATCAGAGTCCTTTTTTTCGAATTCAAAAACTATGATCAACTTGGTTGAAAATGTTATTTGGTCAAGATAGAATTTATATTTTTTCATTTGAGCATTCTTATTAGATATCAACATCTGTGAAATAGATACATGAATTAAGAAAAAAGAACAAAATTCTAAAACTATTTACATTATCTTAATACTATGTTTTGGAGTTCATGCTTTTAAGGTAGTATAGCTGAATAATTTCCTTTAGAGCGGTGCTTAACTTATTTCATGAGTCGGATTGATAGTCCACTTGGAAGGTTTGACACGAAGAAAACTTATAAGCTTCACAAAAAGACATATCATCCATATCTATATAAGGACATGGATTCCATCAACTAACTTATTATTTCACTAATGTATATTATGATCATCCAATCTATAGGGCATATTGACCCATCTTAAAATTTCACCTTTTAATAAATTAAAACGATAATTAACATATATAGATCATAATAGTGAGTCTAAAGCAACTATCTCTACTCGGTCCCATTCAATACATACTAAATGTACTAGCACAAGAAGTTGGAACCATACCATTCCCATAATAGAGATAAAATACATATAATCTTATGCTACATTTAATCATTTGTGTATAAGCTAATACTCTATACACTAAATCATCTACTCTCTAAGTAAACAAACACACTAAACAAAAATATGATTTATTAAAAATGAATAATTAATTATTCTAAAATAAATACTATATCTAAACACATGCTTAATAGTATATATCCCAACAGTAGCACATGATCCACACGAGTATCCTCGTCTAGTTGTTTGTGAAACAACTGGCCTTTCAGCGTTGCACTTTTCCCTCGAGACTCATCTAGTTTTGTTTGAAGAGTGTCAATTTCAGACATAAGTGTAGTATTGTGGTCTATGGCAACATGAAGTTCATTAAGAAGATTTGCAATAGGCCAGTCGGTCTTGGAGAAGAATCAGGCAACTAGTTCTCATTATCAAGCAATCAGTAGTTCACTAGTGTAGATCTGGTAATCATACCAGTTCTATTCAGAACTCTCCTTTCCAAGATCATTATTAAAGGCCTTAAACAAATTAGTGAGGAGATTGCCAAAAGACAACTGATCATAAGGACCAAGTTTTGGATCAACTACGCGGGCCATGTGTTTATCATTAGGAAGGGCAAGTCAATTGGGTCTTTGTTTACCAGGGCACTGGTAAACATCATAACATCTCCCACTTCGACTGTTAACAATGCAATTACAACTTTCACAGATATTCCTTTTCTTTTTCTTATCAAAAGGATCTTAGTAAGATATTTTCTTTTGCAACTTCTTCTAGCAGTGCTTCGTCATTACTACTCAATTTTGTATTAGTTGTTTAGAGCACCTATCATGATACCCTTCAATAGCTTACTTCTTTTAAGGAGTTCTATCATGAAAGTTCTCTTAAAGCTACAAAACCAATCAATCTTCGTTATGATTCTCCCACTATGACTATGTACTATTACAATAGTCACACTTTCATGTTCTTGAATCTTAATATTTTCCTCTAAACCTTTTGGAATTGAAATATTGACAACTTTTTCATGTAGTGTTCTTTAATTTGCCTAACATCACTCCCACTACTTAAGGTAGTAGTTTTCTTATGTCTAGTAATGCTTCTCCCACTACTTAAATGCAATGGAACTTCAATTCTGACATACCGATTAAATGTCCTTGAGAGTCTGAATTTACAATTGACTCATTTGTTACTTTTTTGTTCAGTTCCTTTAAAACTAGTTTACTTCTAGAAACATGGATTATTAAATGGTCATTTTCTAGAAATGTAACAGTTTTCTTAACAATTGTGTTTTTTCTTTAGGACAGTAAAATAAATCTTCGTTCATTCTTTTTGGATATCCAATTAACACACACATTTCATTCCTGATTTAAAATGAATTGAATTCAAATGTGATATGTAGTTCTTAGAACATATCCCAAAAGAAACAAAAAAAAAACAATGAAATAAGCCAATCATTAATCTAATCATCTTCATAAGAGTCTATTTCTTTTCTCTTTTACACCAATCTATTATAGAGTGTCTTGTGTAGATAATTGAAATGCAATTATTCTATTAGATAAGTGACTCATCAGCTATGCAGATAGGTATACAATCAGATTGTAGTGACTTTATATATTTTACATGATGCTATTTTCATTTGTCTTAAAATATTTTGAGTTTATCAAGATATTCAGACTTACAAAACATCAAAAATATATATTCATATCATGAGTAACTTTCTGAAAATCTCAGAATACTCAAATTCACCTCTTGCCTGAATGATCATTTACCACACAAATTAGAATAGATTAATTATAATATATCACTACCTTTATTTTAATTTTAAGAGTAAAGGTATCTTAGTAATTTTTCTATCTAAACATGACTCACACGTTGGTAGCAACTTCACTTTAAATGAACTGTTATGTCCATTCTTTAACCAACCTCATAGTTTTATACAAACTAAACTACGTAGACACTAGTGTATAGATAACTTTCATTCAATTTAAAAGATATTTTCTGTTATGTTACATATTAATATAGTTTAATTTATGAGAGATAATGCTAATAAAAAATTCATACATCAATATACCTTAAGAGATAAATATTTATCACAATCAACAATAGGAGAGTTACAAGAAAAATATATTAAGTATACATCTCTTAGCTAGTTAGAAACCGAAAATAATGTATTCTAACATAATGTGCATATACAATGAACTCTTTGAATTAATGTTTTATCTTTATCGAAAGAAACTCTTGAGTAGTACTAAATGGGTCTGTAAAGTCTATTGAGAATTTGAGATATAATACATTAAATAGATCATAATATGTCGAATAATTCTAAATTATAAAATTCAGTGCTCATTTTATACATATATATCTATGCACCTTGAATAGCCAATCGATGGGATTGCAGAACTACTCATGCATAACACATGTACAATGACAAATTATTCACTCCATAAACATATACAGATCTAACTCAGATGGAAAGTCTACTCTTAGTTTAAATCAAATGAAAATCACCTTTGTTACACTGATTCAATCATATATTACTCAGTTTAGGAGAGTTGTATAGATTATCAAAACTAACGATTAAATACATAGTGACTTGTATTAATTTCATCCGATATGGAGGAAGGTCTAAGCCACCACTTGAAACTAATACTTCACTACTATTTAATTTTGGTAATGAGGGGAGGGGCCCCTATAACAAAATATGACCAAAAATTTTTTTAATAATCAAAAAAGAAATATTTCTTACAGGTCCTTCTTAAGAATCTACCAAATTTCAAATCAATCAGAGTCCTTTTTTTCGAATTCAAAAACTATGATCAACTTGGTTGAAAATGTTATTTGGTCAAGATAGGATTTATATTTTTTCATTTGAGCATTATTATTAGATATCAACATCTGTGAAATAGATACATGAATTAAGAAAAAAGAACAAAATTCTAAAACTATTTACATTATCTTAATACTATTTTTCAAAATCAACATGTTTATGTATTCATTGAACATCAAAATTCAAAACACATCTCATGGATATCCATGCATCTTGAAAGATAAATTTTGGTGAAAAATAACTACTCAAGCAACATGCATATGTGATATCAGATATTCACTCCAATAACTATAGAACAAAAGCTAACTTAGATGGACAATACTTGATGTTGATTTGTGTCAAGTGAATATAATTATCCCTAGATCATTGATCCAATAAAATATTACTCAGATAGGGAGATTCAATACAAATCATCAAAGCTAGAGAGTAAATTTTATTGACTTGTATTAATTTCATCCGGGGTGGAGTAAGGTCTGAGACAACACTTGAACTTAATACTTAACTAAAATTTAGTTATGAAGACAATAGAGAACAATCTCTATCACCACTATATCATAGGTGAGTAATTTTCATTAAATTTAATTTTTAAGATACCAAAAAATGTATCCAAAAACATCATCTGAACGACCTCAAATTACAAATAATTGTATAATAATGAATATTCTTAAATTGATTGTTTGTGATAAACTTATTGAATTTCTGATAAATCAGAGTACAAAAATAATATTTATCTCCAAAGCTATGATCAAATTCAGATTCAAAGATTTAAGAAAAATAGTAAGATCAATATCTTTATCATACATTAGTTCATGTTAAATCATAACGTGTAATCATGTTCCTAATTTAACAGAAATATAATAGACATAAAGAATGACCTTATCATATTGAAATCAAATTTTAATCTGACTAACTACCTAAAACCCATCAAAATAATTTTACGATAGAACCTTCAAATTTCAAGTCAATCAGAGATCATAAAATTCATGACCATCTAAACTATGACCAAATTTTAAAAATGATCATTTTAGACATATAACGATTAAAATTCCTTGATTCACATTTCCATATTCTTCTAATAATATTTCATGAGCATAAGGCATATTGTGTGTCTTCCCTTTGTCTAAGACACACACCATCTTCTCATATAAAATTGTCCTTTCTATCAATACATGTCACGCCTCAAGGCTACCCACTTTATGTAACACGGGACCTAGGATCATGAATGACCCCAAGCTAACCCCGTGTCTGGCATGTCATAGCATATTGAGAGTAATTGAATAAAGCATGTATTATGCGGAAGATAAAACAATAGATAACTGAAAATGGGAAAAACCTCAACTAGTCTGAATGTATTTCAGATACTATAAGTTTAATAACAACTGAAAGATAAACTTAACAATGCAAGTTGTTTCTACTATTATGTGTGAAAAGCCTCTATCTTAGCTAAGTTGTTGGGACATGCCCCTAGCTAACTCTAAAAAAGCTGAAAAATGAAAGTAAAGACTAAGATAAAAACATTTCTATTGTCCTCAAAATATGAGGACTCACAAATGAAGCTGCTGAATGCGGACCAAGAATCGATCTAAGTGTGATTTGTATGCGGAGTACCTGAACCTACATCATGAAAAGATGTAGAACAAAGTTTACGTCAGTACCTGGAATGTAGCAAGATACAGATATTAAGCTGACCAAATATAAATAAGCTGAACAAATCATAACTGAGCAATCACATAAAATTAGCAGGAATGTAAATATTGAAACATAGTTGAAAAAGTAAAAGAATGCAATGATCAAGTGCTAATCATGAACATGACATGCTTAATTGAATACTAAAGTATATACTAAAAACCTGGTCAAATGCACTAGGAATCTTACCATGGGAGATACTATTAACCGATATAAAACCAAGTGACCTAAACGTGTAATTCGATGTATACGGCCCATTAAGAGAACCCAATGTAATGTTACCTTACCAAGGGTATAAAGGCATAACTGGTGTGATCACTAAATATGATGCCCAATAGAGGGGACATATGCTCTCACAGGGGCACGTAGTTCTTGACAATGAGGGTACGTTGAATCCTAGTCCAATTCGGTGCTAAATCCACTCTCAAATTAATATCCATATGACACAAATGTAACTGAAATGCTGAATTGCTAAATAGCTCAAAATAATGACATGTCATCTGAGAATGCAACATTTATATACTGATGATTTGATATTCAAAATCTAGAGCATGAATATCTTTTTAACTGAATTAGAAAGTATAACTTTTGAACTAAGCGAATATATACAACAAGGGTTCTGATTGTCATACAAGGAATTAAGCAAACTTTCCAAGAAACAAGCTATTTTGATTTAGGATACTACAATAAGTAATACAGGATCACTATGTTATTTTTCCTTAACCTCCACTACCAATGAAGATTTTGACCCATTCTAAAAAATCACCCCACAATCTGATGTGTCCATAAGGCAAAGTCCTAAGCGAGCAAACCGGTGAACATCTTTAGCTAACTCTTTCCTTTCTTCCCCAAAATGTGCTACACTACCCATAGATAGTCCGTTGAGAACGTCAACATTTACACTGGCCTTACCAGGATGGTAAAACACATTCATGTCATAGTCCTTGAGGAATTCAATATATCTCCTATGACGGAGATTCAACTCTTTCTGGGTGAACACATATTGGAGGTTGTTATGATTTGTGAACACGTCAATATGAACACCATACAAGTAGTTTCAACAAATATTTAGGCAAAATACTATAGCTTCAAGCTCAAGATCATGAGTCAGGTAGTTCTTCTCATACACCTTAATATGACTAGAAGCATAAGCTATGACCTTACCTCGTTGCATCAACACACAAAATGTAGGACAACCCTAGATGAATCACAATAAATTATATACCCGTCTAAGCCATCTGGCAGAATCAAGATTGGAGTTGTAGTCACCAAGTCTTCAATTTCTGTGAGTCTTTTTCTCACACTTATCTGACCAGTTAGTGGGAAAACTAGGGATGAAAATTCTTCAACAAATCTCATGTAATAACCAGCCAGACCCAAGAAGCTTCTAATATCTGTTGGAGAGATGGGTCTAGGCCAGTGCTTCACTACCTTATTTTTCTGAGAATCCACTCGGATCCCTTCGTTAGATACCACCTAGAAAAAATGACTGACCATAACTACAATTCACATATTTTGAATTTAGATCTTTGATATTTTGTAGAACAACTCTCATATGGGTCGCATGTTCCTCTTTACTACGAGAGAAAAATGAGGATTCCATTGATAAAGATGATAACGAACAAGTCTAAATACTATTGAACACCTTGTTCATTAAGTTCATGAAAGCTATAAGAGCATTTGTTTGTCCAAAAGACATAACTACAAATTCATAGTGACTATACTGCATCCTGAAGTCTATCTTCAGAATGTCACTATCTCTGACTCTGAGCTAATGATAGACGGATGTCAAGTCTATAATAGAAAAGTAACTAGCGCCTGAAGTTGGTCGAACAAGTCATCAATCATGGGGATGTGATACTTATTCTTGATTGTGAATTTGTTCAACTACCAATAGTTAATGCACAAATTGAGAGAACCATCTTTCTTTTTCATGAACAACACTAGAGCACCTCATAGAGAGATACTAGGTTTGATGAAGCCTCTATCTAGAAGGTCTTTCAACTGCTCTTTAAGTTCCTTATGCTCGTTGGAGCCATTCTATAAGGAGGAATAAAAATAGGCTGGGTATCTTGAAAGAGATCTATTCCAAAGACAATTTCCCTTTTGGGAGGAACTCTGGGAAGATCTTTTGCGAACACTTCTGAAAACTCATTTACTACTTGGTCTGACTCAAGAGTTAGGGTTTTGGAGTTTTTAACCAGAACAAAATGATATATATACCCTTTGGAAATAATTTTTCTAGCCTAAAGGTAAGAGATGAATGGACCGATAAGCAGCTACTACCCCTCCACTCTAAGACTAGTTTATTTGGAAACTGAAACCGAACTATCCTAGTTCTACTATCGACTGAGGCATAAAAGGAATTTAACCGATCCATGCCTAGAATTATATAGAAATCTATAATTTCTAACTATACAAGATTTGTTGAGGTGACATTCTGAGAGACTATGACAGGGCACTTTTTGTATACACGTCTAGCTCCAACTGGGTCACCAACAGGAGTAGAAATTGAGAAGGGTTTTGAAAGAGTTTCTAGACTGAAACAAAAATTTACTACTATATAAGAAGTTGCAAAAGGCAGTGTAGACCCTAGATCTAACAATGCATAAACATCTAAATAAAAGACTTGTAATGTACCAAAGACCACATCAGGAGAATCTTCCTGTTCCTAGAGAGCCTGGAGAGCATACAACATGTTCTGGCACTGACCGCCTCCTGCACTAGACAAAGTACCATGTTGAGTTGGGCGACCTGCTTGTGATGCTGGAACTATTGATTGAACCCTATTGTTGTTATCTCTTTTCCCAATGGCAAGACTGACCACACTGGAAGCACCCTTCCTTGGCTGCAAAACACTAGCCTAGATGGTTCTTACCACAGTTTGGACAAGTTGGGAAGGTCCTATACCTGAAGCACTCCCCTGATTCATAGACCGTAATGCCCTACCTTTCTGATCCTATCAAAATGTTTGGGATAAATCACTAGCTGATGAAGGTGCTGGAGCTATAGATCTCTACTGAAACAGTGAGTAATTCCCACCATCCGACTTTTCTTTTGAGTATTAATAGTTTGCTATTTTGGACTTTTTGTTATTGTTAGATAATTCCCTAAGCTTATCTCCCTCAACTTGCAGATCATGATTCATTAGTCTAGAGTTATCCATATCCCCTGGAAGCATGACATTCATGCAATAAGTCTTTACCAGATTAGGCACACCAAATAAGAAATTAGTCATTTGTACCCTTGGCTCAGCAACCAAGTGTGGAGAATACCTGGAGAGCTGGGTGAACTTCATGTCGTACTCTTGGAACGACATAGAACCGTGCTTCAAGTTCATAAACTCTTGTGCCTTAGCTTCTCTTAATTTCCTTGGGAAGAACCTAACTAGGAAATCTCCAGTAAAACAATCCCAAGTCACAGGAGCTGTATTTGCACCCCTTTTATATTTCCACAAAGTGAACCAGATATGAGCCACATCCTTATGTTGGTAAGATGCCAACTCAACACTCCCAGTTCCAGTCACTTGCATTACTCCAACAATTTTTTTCACCTCATCAATAAAGTTTTATGGGTCATCACCAACCTTCGACCCTTGTAACTCAGGCGGTATCATACGAACAAAGTCTCAAACCCTAGTTGCAGCTGATCCACCATTTGTGTTTGAAGGAACCGGGACCTGCCGATTATTCTAACTGGCCACACTCTGAGCTAACAGTTGCATCGCATTTCAAAATTCTGCATTCGTAATCTTATGGTTTGGGACTGCAGGAACTGCACTAGCATTCTTTTTGTTAGCTTTATGAGGAGGCATGATCTGACATGCCTAACAATGGATTAGAAAAGAGAAATTAGATCATACATAAGAATGATAGGAATAGCAAAGAAAGTGATTTTTTTTCTTAAAACACTTCGTAGCCTCCCTCTCATAGATGTGGTACCCTTCTTACCCAAGAAAGAGATGCTACTTAGTGCGGCTTTCATACATACTAGGACTCTTAAACCTAATGCTCTGATACCAAGTATGTCATGCCACGAGGGTATCCCCTTGACATAACACAGGACCTAGGATCACGAATGACCGACAGCTAACCATGTTCCTAGCATATCAGAACATACTGAAAACAACTGCATGAAACATGTACTATACAGAAGCTAAAACAACGGATAACTAAAAATAAGGAAGACCCCAACTGGTGTGAATCTATAAAACATACTAAGAGTTTAATAACAACTGAAAGATAAACTTAACGGTTCAAGCTGATTCTACTACTATGTATGAAAAGACTTTAATTGAGTTAGTTGTTGGGACATGCCCTGAAGCTAATTCTAACAAAACTGAAAACTAAAAGTAAAGACTAAAGTGAAGACATGTCTATTGTTCTCAGAATATGAGGTCTCACCCCTGAAGATGCTAAATGTGGACCAAGAATTTATCAAATTGTGTTCTGGATGATAAGTACCTCAACCTACATTATGAAAGGATGTTGCATAGAGTATGCGTCAGTACATGGAATGTATTGAGTATGCAGAATATACATACTAAGTTGAACAAATATATATAATCTGAACAAAGCATAACTGAGCAATGACATAAACTAAGTAGGAATGTAAATACTGAAACATGAACATGACATGCTAAACTTAATACTGGAGTATATACTGAAAACTTGGAAAAATGCACTAGGATTTTGATCGTAGGATCTACTATTAATTAACATAAAACCACATGAGATAAATGTGGGGTTCGATGTATACGCCTCATCATGAGGACCCAATATACGTTGTTAGGGGTATAAAGGCATGACTGGCGTGATAACTAAATTTGATGCCCAATAGAGGGGACTTATACTCCTACGGGACTATGAGGGTACGATGAACCCTAGTTCAACTCGGTGCTAAGTCTACTCCCAACTGAATATGTATATGACACAAATGTAACTGAAATGTTGAATTACTAAATAGCTCAAAATACTGACATGCAATCTATGAATGCACATCTATATACTGTTAATGTGGCATTTGAAATCTGGAGCATGATTATATGTTTAACTGACCTAGCAACTATATTTCATGAACTATGAGAATATATACAACTAGGGTTCTGAGTCTCATACAAGAAATTAAGAAAACTTCCCAAGAAAAAAGTTATTTCCATTTAGGATACTACAATAGGTAAATCACTATAAATATCAAAGGTTTTAGAAACCCTTGGTTTAAACAAGATATGGAGAATTAAAAAAATGATTGAATTCTAGGGACCTAGTGGATGAAATCCACATACCTGGTGATGAAATCTATAGAGAAATCCTTTGTATTTCGGTGCTGAACCTTGAAGAACACTGCTACTTGTTCATGGGAGGTTTGGTTGAATTTTTGCTCCTCATTTTGCTCCAAGTTTCGATGATTATTTTGAGAATGAGGGTTCTGAGTAAGTATGACTTAGTTATTAGGCTTAGACCAAGTAAAACGACGTAGTTTAAGGTCCCCATTGCATAGGAAAAAGTCCTAAATGACTCTAATTTAAAAGTTGACGAAGGTCATCAATGGAGGGACCTACAGACCATCGTTTGGACTACCAACTGTAGTCCATGGTCGTGGTTGATGGTCAATTCACTAAAATGAGCATAACATTTAACTCCGAGATGGGATTTTAGCAAACTTGGTGGCGTTTGAAAGTGGATTCAGTTATCTTTAATTTCATAGGTCATGGGCCCCTTAATTCATCTAGTACTAAAAGATATAACCATTTCAAGTTGAGCCAATAACAAATTCCCTCCAATTTGTTGGTGACACCTTAGTCAGACCTACGGTGTGTAGGTCCAACTACGAACCATACTGGTCGACCGTGGGTGGGATCAGAGACCATAAACATTTGGGCCTTAATGACGGAACCCCACCTACGGTCCGTGGGTGGTTTCGTCGATACCGAAACCAGCTTTTCTAAAAACTAGGATTTTCTTCATTTTGAGGTGTGTGGTGTTACTATACAGCAAAGAATTTTCAAGATATTACTTTTCTCTCTTTCAAATCAATGAAAACTTGTAATATCTATTCTCATGGATTAATTAAGTATTACTAGTATGTAAAGGTAAATTACTTTTCAAGTAAACAAACCTTTACTAGTATACATTTATGTAAGACAAATTATATATGATACATTGACTATATTCTAATGACTCAGATAAATAGATCATTTTCGTAAATCCTATTTACTAATCACAATTCTCAATTCATACATTATAATCTCACATATATAAAATATTAAGAATTACAAATAATTCCAAGTAAATAAACCATTTAATGGTAACAATTTATTAATTATAAAATTCTTAATATCTATATGTATTAATATATTTACATGAGAATGAGAAACAATAAGCTCAAACAATTTTATAAAGCTATTTCAAAACCAAAATCGCAACTAACACTTCATAAACTTTTAATGTTTCTTGCGAAAAAAACTCTCATGAAATATATTTTCATTATCAATAAAGTTGTTAGCATGACTCTGATGCAAATTTTTGGAAAACTATATGCACATCGGAAGCATAGCAGAATCATACAACTTAGATGAATAAAAGACAACACATAGTTTATGCTAGAACAAGTAAAATCATGTTAGAGCACATAAGCTTTCTAAATTTTGATTCAAGAATTACGTCTTGAAGCGTGAGCTGGTACCTACAAGCGAATCCAAAAGCTATTCGACAAGCTTTACCATTCAACCGAATCCACAAGCTAGTCCACAAACTGGACCACAATTCGGTGGTCTTCTATAGTGATCCAAAGTTCAGTTCTAAAATCTCTCAATACTTGGGTGGGAAAGTATTGTATATAAAACTTCTCTTTATTCAAAGGTTAGAAAAATTCCTATTTATAGAGATTTCTTCCTAATCCTAGGAGGAGGAGAAACACACAGTCTTTCCTTAGAATAGAAAAAGACATGTACTTCCCCCTTTCCTTAGAATAGAAAAGGACATGTACATCTCCCTTTCTTTAGGATAGAAAAAGTCATGTACTTCTCCCTTTCCTTGGAATTGAGAAAGACACATACTTCTCCCTTTCCTTAGAATAGAGAAAGACATGTGCTTCTCTCTTTTCCCTTTAGAATAGATTCTCAGTTCTAGTTAAATATGGGCATGGTAGAGACCAAAGAATAAATTAGTTAGGCTTCCTATTATGGAAATAATTCTAAATAATTAATTTGAATTATTCTTACCATAATAAATTACAAATCATTCCACTAGAAATTCACAAATGCACCCATCTATTTATATTTCAAAATACCCCATTAAACACATATGGAATTCCTCATGTTAAGATTACATCTACTAATCAACAAATTAAATTACTGAAAAATTTAATTCAACTAGATTTACTTTATATGTGTTGAACGTGGTTGCCTCATGTTGTCATGTGATTAATTCTAAAGCAGTAAGCTGACTTATACCTCCTAATAAATTGATGTTAGTATTTGAATAGTGTTGGATACATAATTTTACAGTTCATTGTATGCATACCACCGTTGTTCAAGATATTGACTATGTAAGCGAATTATTTGTATGGATGTTTCTCAAACTCTTAATTTTTGTTTCTATACAGTACTCGATTATGCTTGACTAATTGTATCGAATTTGCTGCATGAAACTTTTTGACTCCGTCCATAAATCCATGCTACTCTTCTGGATGTTCAAGTCATTTGTATCCCTATTAGAAATCTCTAAGTCAACACAGTAATTGTATTTTATTCATAAATTGCATGCTGACACTCAACTTTCCTCCTATTCAGCCGAACCTATCAAATACAACCAATGAAATTTTCATCAGGGTGATGTAATGTGTTGGTTTTGTTTCTAATTGATTACACATAAAAAGATAACAATCGTCTCTTGTCTAAGACTTCCTTGTATACAATTCTTTGCGTATTTGTCCTTCCAACGTATCTGGTTGTTCAGTCATTACCAATACTTTTGCTGTGGTCATTGAAATTCCTATTAATAGTGCTACATATAGTTGCCCATGTGAGAAGACATGTTGTGGAAGATACAATCCAACAGTAGGGATATTTGACCTTGAGCTTTATTTATCGTCATTGCAAAATAGAGATGTATTGGAAATGGCTTGCAAATAAATTTATAAGGATATCCTTCATTCTCAGGTGGTGATAATTTGAATCTTGGTATAAACATTTGATTTGTTGCATATTCTCCTATTTTAATTTTGGCATGTATGACATTGTTGTCAAAACCTCTACAAATCAATCGTGTCCCATTGCATAAATCATTTGCTGGATGCAGATTCCTCAGCAGCATAATAGGCGCATTTTCTTTCTAAACTACCCTAATATAGTTTTTCATCCAATTTAGTGAATCTCAGTTATATTATAATTGCAATGTTAAAAACAGTATGAAAATGATACCTATGTGGTGGTAGTCCAATTGGTGTTAATGTATTTAAGTATTCTTCATGATAGTAATTGTTGGTATCATCTTCAGTCGAGTCAAAGATGATATATGTTCTTGTTTTTCCCAGGAATTGAGTAATCAATATTTCATTAAGAATATCTACATATTAATTTCTACTTGCTAAGATTGCCCTTTCAGTTATATACTTTGACGATCTGTAGTTTTATTGTAACGATGGAAATACTTCCATTACTAAGCAGTCTTCTAGTGCACTATCATCAGTTGGTTGGACCATCATTTGTTATGGCAGTATTATTAAATTGTCCCGTATTATGCTTTCTTTGCCGTTTCCAACACGAAGCAAAAAGTCACTAAAAACTTAATCTGCTCTTGCTCTCATAGTATATGTTAAATGAATTTTTTCCATTAGAGGCCACAAATATGATCTCACCAGACTTGCATCCATTGTCTCTCCACGTGTTGATTTTGGATCCACTGGTAGTACTTATTGAAATTCACCTCCAAATACCATGACTTTTCCACCAAAAGGTACATTACTATCCATTATGTCATAGAAGCTCCTGTTGACAGTTTTAATTGTGTGTCTCTTAGCCATTGGTTCTTTGTCCCATATTATCAATTTTTCTTGTCTAATTAGCTTAGCCGTGCCACCTTGTTTGGATATATTTGTAAATGTTGTTTTATTTACTTGTAGAGATATTTCAAATCTTAAGTGAGTTGTATAGTCTCCCTTTAAGATTGTTGCTGCTACCACACTGCTGGCGGATGTCAATGCTATCATGCCTCTCGATATGATATTTGCCAGCAATGCCTAATACAAAAATGTTTTCCAGCTCCAACCAATCCCTCTACAATGAATAATCTTGTTGTTCTAGAGTTGGCCCTTTGCAATATAGTCCTAAAAGCTTGCGCTTGTTGTGGATTCAACTTTGATTCTGCATCCATAACTTAAGTTGGCACCTTTACTGACATTTTATCAATTATTTCTCGGCATTCATGTGTCATTTATGTGTAATTCTTGTTTGATTTGTGGGATATCAAATTTTGCAACACTTTTACACATACTCTCTAAGTATGTATTTATACTTTCCAATGTACTTTGTAGTTGCGCCTCTAGTAAAGTTTCGTGGCTCGTTCGAAAGTCTTTATATAATGCTTCCTGGACATTGTTAGTAACAAATATTTAAGAATATGCTTGCTAAACACTGGTCCTTTATGGATGCATAAAATGTCCATTAGAAGGTACTTATGTATCCGCAATTGTGCCTGACATAATTTGGGGGTAATGTCACTTCTGTGAGTTTTTTCATTACCTTACTTGGTGTGGCTGTATAATTTCTAATTGCGCCCTTTATAACTTCACTCCTGTATATCGAATGAGGTAAGTTAACTTTGGCATATAATTAAGGAAATGTGTCTGGGTTGTAAATTTGCAAGATTAAAGTATAGCTCAATAAATTATAGTTAGACCATAAGTCCTAGCAATGAGGTTAGTGAAATATTGTCGAGTATAATAGCAAATTAGGTTGTGTACCAGGTACGAAGATCAAGTGCTTTGGGAAACATTGGATTGATCAACACATTGCTCACTTGTATAGTTGATATCCCAAAAGTGCTTTGTTTGGAAAACAACATAATATAGTGAGTAATCGAATAATATATTCTATCTTTTTACAATTAGCATATAGAAGAGGCTGGGTATACCTCTATATTTCGAGACTCTCACGTCACATAAGCCAAGAACAAGTTGATCATCTTTCAACTTTTCTAGTAATGCACCGTTGTGTACTGCAAAGTCTCCTCTTAGAGTAACAGTTGTATGCTCCATGCTAGATTTTGAATTAGATGAAAACTATAAATACATAGATAGATTTATATGGATGGTTGAGAAGTCATAATGGCAACTTACATTTCATTTGTAACATCTATTTCACGTCTTTCGCTATCACCTTTTACAATGATAGGATTGACCTTGACTAACATGCAAAATAAGTCTGAATAGAGGTGATGTGAATTAGTGATACATATTTTGTAATTGAACGTAACAATTTCAAAACGTAGTGTGAATTATTACCGAATATGGCACCATTTGGCATTTTTTCTGCGTGTTCCAAAGATACAAAGCCTTCAGAGAAGTTGTGTGTTGACACAATCTGGTCGCTCTCCATTATGATTGTGTTGTCGGTAATTGAGAGTTCAATATCTTTGTGGACGGAAGTGTTGTTGGGGTTGACCCTATCCAACAATCCATTAGCAATGTAGTAACTCTTATTTGTCTTTAAGAAGTCCTTCCATGTGTTGATATGCTTATTAAATTGTGTTGTTAGCAACTTTGTCCCCTAGTATTTATGTAATTGACAAGTTAGTTTATTAGATAAGTAATAAAGGAATAGATATGAACGTTAGCATAGAACAAAAGAAATATTAATACCTTGTCATCCACTAATATTACCGTTTGAAAAGTCCCTTCATGCCATGAATTCTTGTATGACACAACAAAATCCTTTTGAATAACAATTACTTATGTTACCCAAATAATAAAGTGTTTTGGTATCTTGTTAATAGAGACACTCTGGTTTGATAGTTCAACTTTAGTCTCCATAAGTGATGAATCTCGATAGTTAGAGTTTCGAAGGGAAAATTTAATTTCATTATTCATTTTGGATCGTAATGTGTGATTGAAAAATATAGAGTAGTCATTTAAGAATAAATAAGGAGAGTAGGTGCGAAGGGAAAAGTGAATTTCATTATTCATTTTGGTTCGTAATGTGTAACTGAGAAATACAATGGAATCATTTAAGAATAAATAAGGAGAGTAAAAACTTACAATTCAAGATGTGGAGTCAAATATGTCAATATATGTCGAGTCCAATATTTTTATATGATTTGCATAAGGAAGATCAATATTGGCCTGGGGAAGTATTGCAGAAAGGTTAATTGATTTAGAATGTGCAGTTACTCGCTTGAGTAACAAAGTAAGTACAATGGTGGAAGACGAGGAAAACAGGGCATACCTATGCGCTTTTTGTTAATGGAGATGCTTTGTACAAAAGTTGATTTTCTAATGGAGACATTGTTATATGTGTGGTTGATATAAATAGGGGAATGTGTAGAGGTTGCGTTGACTAGAGTATATATATGGCCGTTGGACAGATACAACACATGGGTGACTATTTAGTCTTTGGTCGTTGGAATGATACAATACATGGGAAACTTGGTGTCTGTTGGGTTTTTTAAATGTGAGGGGTATTTCTGAAATCTTTTTAAGTGAGAGGTATTTATGTAATTCGAAATTCATGTTTTGGAGTTCATGCTTTTAAGGTAGTATAGCTGAATAATTTCCTTTAGAGCGGTGCTTAACTTATTTCATGAGTCGGATTGATAGTCCACTTGGAAGGTTTGACACGAAGAAAACTTATAAGCTTCACAAAAAGACATATCATCAATATCTATATAAGGACATGGATTCCATCAACTAACTTATTATTTCACTAATGTATATTATGATCATCCAATCTATAGGGCATATTGACCCATCTTAAAATTTCACCTTTTAATAAATTAAAACGATAATTAACATATATAGATCATAATAGTGAGTCTAAAGCAACTATCTCTACTCGGTCCCATTCAATACATACTAAATGTACTAGCACAAGAAGTTGGAACCATACCATTCCCATAATAGAGATAAACTACATATAATCTTATGCTACATTTAATCATTTGTGTATAAGCTAATACTCTATACACTAAATCATCTACTCTCTAAGTAAACAAACACGCTAAACAAAAATATGATTTATTAAAAATGAATAATTAATTATTCTAAAATAAATACTATATCTAAACACATGCTTAATAGTATATATCCCAACATCAACACATGATCCACACGAGTATCCTCGTCTAGTTGTTTGTGAAACAACTGGCCTTTCAGCCTTGCACTTTTCCCTCGAGACTCATCTAGTTTTGTTTGAAGAGTGTCAATTTCAGACATAAGTGTAGTATTGTGGTCTATGGCAACATGAAGTTCATTAAGAAGATTTGCAATAGGCCAGTCGGTCTTGGAGAAGAATCAGGCAACTAGTTCTCATTATCAAGCAATCTGTAGTTCACTAGTGTAGATCTGGTAATCATACCAGTTCTATTCAGAACTCTCCTTTCCAAGAGCATTAATAAAGGCCTTAAACAAATTAGTGAGGAGATTGCCAAAAGACAACTGATCATAAGGACCAGGTTTTTGATCAACTACGTGGGCCATGTGTTTATCATTAGGAAGGGCAAGTCAATTGGGTCTTTGGTTACCAGGGCACTGGTAAACATCATAACATCTTCCCCTCTAGGTAGTTCTTCCTTGTGGACCAACTCATACATCATTTCTTCCCCTTTGAGCACCTTTCTTGGCCGTGTAGTAACCCTCCCCTGTGTGAATTTAGGTGTAGGTAGGAAATTTTTATCCTTTTCCCACACATATTCAACTAAGAAAACAGTTGGAACATGCAATACTTCACCAAGGAAGACATTATCAAAGACGAATTCAACACCATAAATAGAGAAACTAGCTACATTATCTTCCAAAACATTCAGGTTCACATAAAATTTGACTACCTGATTTTCGTGCACCTCGAACCTAGTTTCCAAGAAAAATCTTCTCAACATTGAAAGTGCAACAAGTCAAACAACTTTCTAACCACATCTAAGGTCTTTACCTCTGGCTGAAAGGGTCTACCCTTTAACACTACTTTAAACCCAAAGTACCGTTCCTTCTCCATTGCCAAGTATTTGGCTAGATTTTACTAATATTTTTGTTGTGAGAGGGCTGACTCAGAGTCAATAAATTCATCATGGTAGTGGTTTCTGGGTTATTGAGAATTTTGGGGTTTGTTTGTGAGAGTTGAATGTTGAGGTTTATTGGAAATAGGGAAGTAATGATGGGATTCTGAGACTTGATGGGAAGTTGAAGAGACGGTTGAGTTTTGTATGAAGTGAGTGATTGATGAACATTGATAATTAGTTTTCCTGACCTATTGTCTTGACTTTGAAGGTTGATATATTTATATGGACCAAGTTCAATTGGATTTCTTCTAGGATAAAACAATGTATGCTTAAATGTGATGTACAATTGGATATAATGAGCTGACATACTTGTTAAGATAAGAAGTTGTTCCTTAACATAGTAGCTCCTTTGAAGCATAGTTAAAGGAAACTAAGAGTAATATGATTACACCTAATCAGAGTGTTGGCTTGCTTTAGATGTATTGATGTGACCAACGACACTAACCTACGGTTCGAGTGTCTATGATCATCGATAATATAGTAACCCAACCAAGGGTTGGGGTCATGTCCTAAGGGTGTGGTAGTGAAAATAGTAGTTAGGCTAGAATTTTTTTCTAGTTAGCTGTAGTTTGAGGAATTATCGAATAAAAACAAAGTAAATTCAACTGGATGACACCAATGTTTCAATATCAATGGGGGTTTGTCACAAGTATAGCTAAAACAACAAAAATAAAGAGAAAATTCAAGTATGGAGAGAAGTTCTTGGGGTGTGACCACAATATATATTGATACAAATTGTTGGGTACATGCTTTTGATAGGAAATTTACAAGATAATAGTGAATAGGATAAGCTTTAAATGGAAATAAGCTCCCTCTAGGCAACTTACCCCAAATGGGTTCCTCTTGGACACCCAGTTGCCGCATGAAGGCCAGCCTGCACCTTACCCCACTCACTCTCTCGAGTAGAGTGATAGTATTGGGACTAGGGTTCACCCCTCGGGCTGAACCTTATGTCGACCCACTCCTTAGGCCATCAGTCTAGCAGTCTTGGTTTGGCGACCTCTCTCTCGAGCAAGCCGAAAACACATTGGTTGTTTGTATTTGCAACTACAAACCCATTATGTTAGACCACAGCCACTAGGTGGAATCACCATTAAAATGCATCTATCCTATCAACAAGCAAGACCCAACAATAATATCAACACATATTTGCTAAATCATACCCCAAGAATGGGGATTTTTAGCCACACATCAAGAAATAATAAATTATACCTAAAATGATAGAGAAATCAAATGGGTATAAGAAATTAAACCATGATTTAAGCAAAGGAAGAATAATAGAGAAGACCCAGTTTCAATTTAGGGAAGATGAACTCCTTTCTTCAAGTCTCCCACAAAACTCTCTCCAAACTTAAGAGAAAATATCAAAGCTAAAGTGAAAATTACAATAATGTTTTTTTACTCTCATGTTCCACATAGAAACTAGTAAAGAGTTTAGTATTTATAGACTTCAGAAAATAGTGTTTGCGAATCGCTCGACGATATTAGTCGCGAACGCCGAATGACTCAGCTATTCGCCCTTCTTCTAGTTCATTGCCATTTGTGCTTTGCCTTCAAAATTTGTGTGTTCTGGATCATTCGGTGGTGTAATTTTGCTTTGCAGAACTGATCGGCGAAATGCCAACTACCCCTTTCATCACCTTTCTGATCCTTCTCCTTCATGTCTTTGCGTACTAGAAGAAAGGGTGGAGTGCGTCCCTTTGATGAATCGCCAAGCATGCGTGGTGATGCTCGGGCTTCAGCTTCTTCGTTCTTTTTAGCCTTTTTGTTCCTTTTTTCGCCTAAGTGTCCATGCTTCCGCTAAAACTTCAAATACCTGAAACTGAAGTGTTTTCGTCAGATATTTAGACTAAATAAGCATTTGAGGACAATATTTCTATTCAAATAAAGCCCTAAATAAGTCCAATTTGTGGACTCATCATGTATACATGTGACAAGGTACCAAGATTAGTTAGTTACAACAATCCACTGAAATCATACTTTAAACCTTGCATTATGAGTATGTCAAAGAAAGTCATTGTTGACATTATTAGTATGTCTAAGGAAGTTATTGTTGATACACTAGCCCAAGTGCCAGTAACCGCTTAGCATATCACAACATAAGATAACAGGAAAGTACAAAAAATTAAAATATTTTTTAATACAATCAAGGTTTCGTAAAACAAAGTAGAAGTCTATTAAACTTATCTCAAACCATCTAATAAGTGAAATGAGTTAGGGACATAGCCCATACGAAAGCTCTAACATAAAAGAAAGACATAAAAGGAAATTGTGATTAAGTCCTAGATGCTATGATGACTCAACAAAAGTTCTCTTCCTGATATACTATAAACCTAGCAATGAGGATGGAAGTTAATATTGCATAACTCTACATTTGATAATAATGTAAGCAAAAGTAAGCGTTGGTACAATAATGTACTAAATATTATGGCTAGCATCAATAATCAACATAATCATATAATAGGCATTAGTCAACATAAGCAAATACCATAATTATAAGAGACAATAACATAAGCATAAGTATAAGAGACATCATCATAAGACATAGGCTATAACATAAGAGAAAATAATCATAACTTCTGAGCATAAGAGATACAAACATAGTCATAGGCATAATCAATGCATTTAGAAAACCATAATGTAAGAGAAACACTTCAGAATTCACCTCAAGGAATGCTTGTGCAATGCATGAATAATACCCCATAACCCCACCTATGTGAAGTAAAGTTTCTTGAATAACCATAGTTCATTATTAATGCTCTTTTTGTGGGATTAAGCCTTAACCGACATATACCATGTGAGATCAACAAGGAATCTGGTGTCTACCCCACACCGAAAAGGGGTTGTTCTACTTGCCTAAGGTAGAACCATACACTTAGCTTAGGTGGATCCAATAGCTAAGTAGCCTACGGGGGCACGTAACTTATGGGATAAGGAGATTACTACTAGATACCCGACCTCTACTAACGTCAGTTCATCCATCTCAAGAGATCATTTCTAGAAGCCCACCTCTACTAACGTGAGGGCTTCCATCTCATATCAATATCCACTCGGTGCTAGGCATTAATTCCAACGGAGTTCATATTAAGTCTTGATTTAAGTTTATATTCATGGAAGAATGTCTTTACACTCAATCCAACATAATTCATAAGATGGCTCCTAGATCATGCTTTAGAATAACCTTTAATTGTCCATGCCTTTATATAGATTCAATAGGTGAGAAAGCCTTTCTACCTTTGAATCATCATATAGTGATAAAAGCTCTCACATCATATCATAATCATACATAAGTGTATATATGAGAATAACCTTTCAACAACACAACAACTAGATCATGATCATATTCACTTTACCGTCAAAGTGTTCTTAAAGTTTATACTAAATTCATAATTCATGAATAATATCATAATTTTCCCTTCCAAGGATCAAGGCTCATATAAATCAACACATATAGAATGACTACATTAGACATGGATATAATCATAATTTAAGTAGTTCAATTACTACAAGCATAATCTCACACTTCACCTCCTTGAGGCTCAAAACTTGCTTTCAATCATCACACTTAGGGTTCAAACACTAGACATGGATATCATCATAACTCATGTGATTCTACCACTTCATGCGTTCAAACATTCATGAGGTAGATAGGTGTCTAAGGTCCTTCCACAACAATTATATCTAATAGTCTATCATTAGTGTATAAGCTTCACTATCAAAGCCTTAACATTCATAATTCAACATCTTAGCCTTAATCTCAAGCAATACTTCATATGGTCATCATATATGCCTAATTGTTAAGACAATCTAACCACATGCTTCATTCTTAAGCAATTATAATCACATATCATCATATAAACACAATCTTAATACTATTAATCATATTCATCATATAAGCCCTAATCTAATCAATTCATGTCTACTAGCTTTACTTTAAGGCAATTCATATCTAGGTACTTTTATCTTAAGTAGTTCATAAAGTAATTCACCAATCTTAGAAGGTGACATCTAAGCCCTCAATTTCCCTATTCATGGCATAAAACCAAACTATATAAATTTCACCCTAGAATCTCAGGTTAATCAGGAATACATGCATAATTATACTAAGAACATGTAATTACATCATAAACAATCATAAACACCCATTATCCACTCAAATGGATCAACATACAACAATACCCACAATATAGGAAGGAACTTTAACTAGAATTGGGGATTCATCTTCACAATTGAGGGAAGCATAGTGGGGAATCCATGAATGAATAAGACATCATACATTGATTTCAAATCCTAGAAAGCTTGAAACAATGGATACTTAACCTAGCTTGACCTCTTCTTCTTCTTCTTCTTCTTCTTCTTCTTCTTCCTCTTCCTCTTCCTCTTCCTCTTCCTCTTCCTCTTCCTCTTCTTCTTCTTCTTCTTCTTCTTCTTCTTCTCCTTCTCCTTCTTCTCCTTCTCCTTCTCCTTCTCCTTCTTTTTCTGCTTCTCCTTCTCCTTCTCCTTCTCTTTCTCCTTCTCCTTCTCCTTCCCCTTCTCCTTCTCCTCCTTCTTCTTCTTCTTCTTCTTCTTCTTATCCTTCTCCTTCTCCTCCTTCTTCTTCTTCTTCTTCTTCTTCTTCTTATCCTTCTCCTTCTCCTTTTTTTCCTTCTCCTTCTTCTTCTTTTTCTTGTTCTCCTTCTTCTCCTCCTTCTTTTCCTCCTTCTTCTCCTTCTTCTTCTTCTTGTCCTTTTTTTCTTCCTTCTTTTTCTTCTTATACTTCTTCTTCTTCTTCTTCTTATTCTTCTTCTGTTTCTCCTCCTCCTCCTCCACTTCTTCTCGTAATTCTTCTTCTCCTGCTTCTTCTCCTCCTCCTCCTCTTCTTCCTCCTCCTTCTCTTATTTTAGAGAGAGAATTTATTATTGGATTCTTTTGGGGTTTGTAAAATAATGACTTAATTGGGGTCGTTAAAGGGTTAGAATATCTTATATAGGTGTACTTTGACTATACAAAAGGATCTCACTTAATTCCAACTTAAATTGTAATTTCCCACTTTACCCTTAATTCGGCAATCTGCTCCCAAGCACCATGGCAGGATCCACAAGGCGTGGTCCTACCTGTGGTCCTTGGGCATTGGCTAAGTCATGGTGTCTTGGCCTCCAAAATTCTAAAGAATCTTCACGAGCCTTCGCACGAGCCATGGTCTTCACCATTGGCGGTGAAGTGCCTCGTGAAGGTGAACCATTGATGGGCAGCTCATGGTAGCTACTGCCTTAGCCACCACGAGTTGTGGTGCTGGTCGTGACGTGGGGCAGTCTTGGCCTTTGGCTTGGGCCTTACCTTTTTGCCTTGGCTCTTTCCTTCTAGTCTAGACTTGTTGCACCCACACTTAGCCCTAGGTGGCCTACTAGACTACGTGGTTTTACAATATCTCTCTCTTCAGGTCATTCATCCTCGAACAATGATATAGACACCTGCTAATGTAAACTATTCTTGACTAGCAGCCCATCATGCATGCAACACATCTAATTGCACACAACTAAGGGGGGAAAAATCAACTCCAAACTCAAACATACTCAATGTATCACAAAGAAGGTAGGAACTACATCTAACAACCCATCACGCATGAAGTTTCAACAATTCTCTTATCCATAGGAGGAACTACCTTCTCCAACTAACAGTATGCTCAACACAATTTCATGGATCTCTTATGCAACATATTTTCAAAAAGTACAACTGAGACAAGTTTAACAAGTCATCTTATGTAGCATATTGGTAACTCCTACTCAATGCACAACAACATGGGGAAAATCAATTATGTAACTTCATTTTCTTTCAAAACACGAGTTTTCATGAACATGCACCACATAAGGAACTCATGGAAACATCTAAAAGACGCGTGACTCCAAAAAATGTTACAACTAAGAGGAACCTATCATCTCAAGCTAAATGAGGAATAAAAGGAAAAGATAAGGATATCTAGGCAACTAATTGGCATGGGCCTCCTAAGTAGTACCCTCACTAAAAGGTCACTCCTTAACACTTTCATGGAATCAAACTCCTTGTTTCTTCTATTTCTTAACTTGTCGTTCTAAGATCCCAACTAGTACATCTAATTAGAGAGGTTCTCATTAACTCCCAACTCTTCTTAAGGTATTTATGAATGTCAGATCTCCAACACCCTTCTATATCTATGAGACATAGAAAATCGAATAACCCGGTACCACTCACTAAGCTACTCTAGTTCACAAGTAACCTTACAAACTCCACTCAAGATCTCATATGAGCCTATAATACCGAGACTAAACTTCCCAAACTTACTACACCTCTCAATGTAAGAATTTCAAGTCAACCTAAATCATGAACATCAAGAACACTCAATGACCTTGCTATCTAAGCACATCATCTCCCCTTAGGGAGTAAGCCTATACAGACTCTTCTAAGCATCTTTTCATTCAATTATATGGTCGGATCAAGTCATCACTAAGCCTTCACATCCATCACAGTAGATGATTCTAATCTATGGTGAACGACCCTTCTATCCTTTTTGAAGGAGTCTACTCACTCAACACATCTAGGCATTGCTTAAACACCCTATTCGTCAAATATATCCACATACCCCAAAACTCATCATGACTAAGTTGGGTTATACCATCAAATACACATAGTCATGATGCAATTTATACTAAAGACAACATTGGAATCTAAATAAGCATCAAACACATATCGAGCGCAACATTCGGAGGACTATCTTGTTCAGCTCTAGCTTTGAGAGCATAGGACCTAGTTTTCTTTGGATCACTCATACCCAAATCAATAGGAGCAACTTTCTTACCCTGATTCCTATAGAGATAAGTACCAGGTACTCTCTTATTTTGTGACCACCCCTACCACAACCATAACAACCCTCAATGTCGGCTAGGTATCTACGATAGTGCTTCCTTCCACACTTAGAGCAAGTAGACTTAGGCAACATAGATTTACTATTCCTCCCTCTTTCAGGCTTAGGGTTAGAACCATCTCTTAATTAAATCTTAGGGAAACCTAGAAGGACCTTGTTCGAGGAACCTTTCAAGAGGAGAATTATCATCATCAATCCTAAACCTCTTTTTCTCCCTCAACCTTTCTTCAAGTTTCTCTTCCTCAACTTTTTGAGCATAAGTCATAAGGCGAGAAATATTCATACCATGATCAAGCATGGCCGTACAAAATTCTTTCACTACTAAATTAGACTGCCAACCCAAAGTTACTCATTCCTGACCTAAGATCAGACACTAGAATTGGAGCATACTATGACAATTGGGTGAACCTCAATTCATATTCCTTTACACTCATATTACCTTGCATTAGGTTAATGAACTCAAGCACTAAAGCTTCTCTCATCTCTAGAGGGAAGAATATACCTAGAAAAGAACTTTTGAACCTTTCCCCCTCTATGGGACCCATTCCTACCGGGTCTAGCCTCTTTTCACTTATAAAACCATAATTGAGAAATCCCTTTGAGTTGGTAAGAAGCCAACTCCACCTTTTCTACCAGACTCACTCCCACAAAGTCCAACACCTTAGAGACCTCGTCTATAAACTCTTGAGGATATTCCTCCATATTTGACCTATAAAATTTTGAAGTTTCTATCACGGCTTGAGTCAATATTTTAAAACCAAACCTAAACTTCTCATTTGTTACTTTCTCTTCCAAAGGGTCAACTGGAGCATGAAGATGAACTTCTTGATCCATATTGTCTTCCTCATTCTTTCTAACGTTTGCCCTTAGTAGTCATATCCTAAAAACCATCGGGAAAAAATTAGGGGAAAGACCTAATAGAGTTAAACTCTATGGCATGACGTAGAGAATGAAGAAGTGAAGTTTCCTAAACATCCAATATCCTCCTATTCATAAATATGGCACGCTTCACAGCTATGAATAAGACTTTACTAGATGTGGTTTGAGACATCCTAGAACCATTCTAAACCTTGTGCTCTGATTTACTAAGTTTGTCACGACCTAGGGGTACCCCCTAGATGTGATATGACATGTAGAACTGCAAAGTATTCCATATAAGCCACTTAGCATATCACAACATAAGATAAAAGAAAAGTATGGAAATTTATAATATTTTTCAATATAATCAAGGTTTTATAAAATAATGCAAAAGTCTATTACACTTGTCTCAAAGCATGTAATACTTAAAAATGAGTTAGGGACACATCCCATACAAAAGTTCTAACATAAAATAAAGATATAAAAGGAAAGCGTGATCAATTCCTCGATGCTATGAGGACTCACCAATACTTCAGTACAATAATGTACTAAATATGATGGCTAGCATTAATCATCAACATAAAAATATAAAAGGAATTAATCAACGTAAGCATATACCATAGTTATAAGAGACAATAACATAAGTCATAAGTATAAAAGACATCATCATAAGACATAGGCTATAGCATAAGAGACAATAATCATAACTTGTGAGCACAAGAGATACCAACATATTCGTAGGCACAGTCAGTGCATTTAGAACAACATAATGTAAGAGAAAGACTTCATAATTAACCTCAAGTCAAGCTTGTACAATGCATGAATAAGAACCCATATTCCCACATATGCAAAGTATATCTTCTTGAGTAGCCATACTTCATAATTCATATTCTTGTTATGGGAATAAGCCTTAACCGAAACAGATCATGTGAGCTTAGCATGGAATCCAGTGTCTACCCCATACCGTAAAGGGATTTCTCAACTTTCCTAAGGTAGAATCATACTCTAAGCATAGGTGGATCCAATAGCTAAGTAACCTACATAGGCACCCAGTTTATGAAATAAAGAGATTTCTAGTAGATGCCGACCTCTGCTACCGTGTGGGCATCCATCTTTAGAGATTGCTTCTACGAACCCACCCTCTACTAACGTGAGGGCTTTCATCTTATATCAATATGCACTTGGTTCTAGGCATTAATTCCCATGAAATTCATATTAAGTCTTGACTCAAGTTCAAATTCATGGAAGAATGTCTTGAAAATCAATCCAACATAATTCATAAGATAACTCCTAAATCATGCGTGAAAACAACCTTTCACCATCCGTGTCTTCATATAGATTCAATAGGTTCAACCTTAGAATCATCATATAGTGAGAGAACCTCTCGCATCATATCATAATCATACAGAAGTGGGTATATGAGAATTAACTGTCTACAACACAACAACTAGATCATGATCATATTCACTTTGCTATCAAAGCATTTTTAAAAGCATGTGTTAAACTTCATAATTCATGCATAATATCATAATTTGCCCTTTCAAGGATCAAGGATCATATCAAATCAATACATCTAGAATGACTACATTAGAAGACCTTAATTTAGAAGGCTCATATCAAATAAATAATTCATAAAGTAATTCATCAATCTTAGAAGGTCATATTTAAGACCTTAATTTCCCTTTTCATGGCATAAAACTAAACTATATCATAATTCACCTCAAGGCAAGTTTAATCCCACCCATGCTATGCAAAGCTTATTTAGTAGCTTTAGTTCCTAATTCATATTCTTGTTCTGGAAATAAGCCTTAACCGGCATAGACCGTGTGAGCTTCGCATGGAATCCAGTGTCTACTCCACACTGAAAAAGGGTTGCTCTTCTTGCCTAAGGTAGAGCCATACTCTTAGCTTAGGTGGATCCAATAGTTAAGTAACCTACGGGGTCATATAGTTTATGGTACAAGGAGATAGCTACTCGATACCCGACCTTTACTATCGTGAGGGAATCCATCTCAAGAGATTGCTCCTAGAAACCCAGCTTCCACTAACGTAAGGGCTTCCATCTCTTATAAATATCCACACAGTGTTAGTAATTAATTCCCAGAGAGTTCATATTAACTCTTGTCTTAGGTTCATATTCAAGGAAGAATGTCATGAAACTCAATCCAACATAATTCATAAGATAGCTCCTAGATCATGCGTGAGAATAATCTTTCACCGTCCATGTCTTCATATAAATACAATAGGTGAGAAAGCCTTTAAACCTTAGAATCATCATATAGTGAGGAAACCTCTTACATCATATCATAATCATACATAAGTGTGTATATCGAAATAACCTTTCAACAGCACAATAACTAGATCATGATCATATTCACTTTACTCTTAAAGTGTTCTTTAAGCATGCACTGAACTTCATAATTCATGCATAACATCATAATTTTACCTTTCAATGATCAAGGCTCATATCAAATCAACACATCTTGAATGACCACATTAGATATGGATATAATTATAATTCATGTAGTTCAATTACTATAAGCATAATCTCATACTTCACCTCCTTTAAGTTCAAAACTTAGTTTCAATCATCACACTTAGGGTTTAAACACTAGACATGGATATCATCCTAACTCATGTGATTCTATCACTTCTTGCATTCAAACATTCATGAGGTATATTAGGTGGGTAAGGTCCTTTCTCAACAATTCTATCTATTAGTCTACAATTATCATATAAGCTTCACAATCAAAGCCTTAACATTCATAATTAAACATAATAGCCTTACTCTCAAGCAATGGTTCACATGGTCGTGATATATGACTAATTCTCAAGACAATATAACCGCATACTTTATTCTTAAGAAATTCTAATCATATATCATAATATAAACTCAATCTCAATACTATTAATCTTGAATCTACATATAAGTCCAAATCTAATACATTCATATCTACAAGCTTTATTTTTAGGCAATTCATATCTATGTTCTCTAATCTCAAGTAATTCATAAAGTAATTTATCAATCTTAGAAGGTCACATCTAAGCCCTAAATTTCCCTTTTCATGGCATAAAACCAAACAATATCAATTTCACCCTAGAATCATAGGTTAATCATGAATACATGCATAATCATACTATGAACTTGTAATTACATCATAAACTATCATAAAAAAATCATGAACGCCCATTATACACTCAATTTGATCAACATACAACAATACCCATAATATAGGAAGGAACACTAACTAGGACTAGGCATTCATCTTCACAATTAGGGAAAACATGGGGGCTTCATGGATGAATGAATCCATGAATGAATAATCCATCATACCCTAGTAAACTTGAAACAATGGAGACTTGACCTAGCTTGACCTCCTTCATCTTTTTCTTCTCCTTCTTCTTCATTTTCTCCTTCTCCT